>JABYQR010000489.1:0-27435 GCA_022592445.1 Cytidiella melzeri | reverse complement strand
ACGTTCGGTGTCAGACACCTGGACGGAATAGGAAATGTCGGACCCGGACAACCCTCACATCCACTGGATTGACTTAGACGATCCAGAAGACCAAGAAATAGCAGAAATAATCGCTGAACTTTCTGGAAAGGAAGATGAGGGCTTTGAAGACGGCTTTGACGAACAGGAGTCCGTCAATTGGAAACCATTAGTACCGAAATATCTTTGGGAATTTGGTGACGTCTTTTCAAAGAAAAAATCAGAACGCATGCCGTTACGCAAACCGTACGATCACGCGATTGAATTTGAGGAAGGTGCCTCCCTTCCCAAAGCGGCTAAACTATACCCCGCTGTCTCCAATGGAAAAGAATTCTCTAGATCAATGGATCGAAGAGGAACTCCGAAAAGGTTACATCCGCAAATCGAAAAGTCCGATTGCAGCACCTGTGTTCTTCGTCAAGAAGAAAGATGGCTCGTGCGTCTTGTGCAAGACTACCGAAAACTGAACGACATCACGGTGAAAAACCGGTACCCCATACCTCGCATCAACGATTTAATCAATTCGTTAAGCAAGGCTAAGGTCTTCTCAAAGATTGATCTTAGATGGGGATACAATAATTTCGCATCCGAAAGGGTGACGAATGGAAGACGGCGTTCATCACACACCGTGGCCTTTTCGAAGCCAAGGTGATGTACTTCGGCTTTAGCAAGCACCTGCAACGTTCCAAGCCATGATGAATGAAATTCTGAGTGATTTGATCTTAGAAGGACATGTCATGGTGTATCTCGACGACATCCTCATCTTCACTGAAGACAAGAAGGAAAACCGTCGTATCACACAGGAAGTGCTCAAGCGTCTACGCGAGAACGATCTATTTGCCAAACCGGAAAAATGCTTTTTTGAAAAAGATCGCATTGAGTACCTAGGCATGATCATTTCTCACGGACATATGAGATGGATCCAGCCAAACTCACCGGAGTTACTGAGTGGCCGCGACCTGAAAAGGTTAAGCAAGTCCAAGCCTTCTTAGGCTTCGCCAATTTCTATCGGCGTTTCATCAAGGACTTTGCTAAACACGCAAAACCGCTCACTATTCTTACAAAGAAGGACCAACCCTGGATCTGGAAAGATGCTCAGGAACAGGCCTTCCAAAGTCTGAAACAGGCTTTTACGTCAGCACCCATTCTGAGGATACCAGATGACGAAAACCCTTTCCGTCTGGAAACAGACGCTAGCGACTTTGCTACAGGAGCGGTATTATCACAACTGGACCCAGCTGACAAGCTGTGGCATCCAGTAGCCTTCTACTCTAAATCACTCAACGTCCATGAACGTAATTATGAGATTTACGATAAAGAGTTGTTGGCTATTATCCGCGCCCTGGAAGAGTATCGTCAACATCTGGAGGGACATCCGATTACCGTAGAAATATGGTCGGATCACCAAAACCTGACATATTTCAGGAATGCCCAGAAGCTGACTCGGAGACAAGCGCGATGGGCGTTATACCTCACGCGATTTAATTTCGTGCTCCGGCACAAACCCGGAAAGACCATGCTTACCGCAGATCCTCTGTCCAGGAGGCCAGATCATGAAGAGGGGGTAAATTCCGATAACGAGGACAAAATTCTCCTTAAACCCGAGTTTTTTGCCATCTCTGCTATCGAAAACTCTCATGACTCGCCTGTCAACGATGATGAAATCCTAAGACGGGTCAAGGAAGCACTCATGAACGACGAAGTTACCAAGGACTATCAGCAGTTACTTAACTCTGGTCCTAGGGAGTTCAAGAAATCACTAGAGGAATGGAATTTTGAGAACGGATTACTCCTATACCGTGGAAAAGTCTACATCCCCAAAGATCAGAAATTAGATCTGAGACGCCAAATCATCCAGATGCATCACGATCTACCTTCTGCCGGACATCCTGGCAGATGGAAAACGTACGAACTGATCTCGAGAAACTACTGGTGGCCAGGTTTAACCACCGATGTCAAGAAATACGTGACAGGCTGTGACACATGTCAGCGGATGAAGACTCGTCCGCAACAGCCTTACGGACCACTCATCCCTAATCCGGTTCCGGCCGAACCATGGGATATCATGACTGTCGACTTGATTACTCAGTTACCGGAGTCTGATGGCTTCAATGCTATCTGCGTAGTCGTAGACCGCCTCACTAAAAGGGCGCACTTCTTCCCTATTGTAAACGAGTTCTCGGCAAAGGATCTTGCAGCTCTACTCTATGAGAGAGTCTGGACCCTTCATGGGTTACCTTTGCAAATCATTTCCGACCGAGGTCCACAATTCGCAGCAGATTTATTCCAGGAATGGTGTAAAATGCTAGGGATAGAATCTACGATGACTACTGCATATCATCCGCAGACTGATGGTCAAACTGAACGAGTTAATCAAACGCTCGAACAGTACCTGCGTTGTTACGTTGATCAACTACATGACGACTGGGCTAGACTGCTCAGTTCGGCTGAGTTCGCATACAACAATGCAGCGCACGAGGGAACTAAGCACTCGCCTTTCTACCTCGAATACGGCAGACACCCTAGAGCTGGTCCAACGCTCACTAAGGACCTGAAAAGGTCTGACATGAATGACATCATGTGGAACCGCTTGCAAGCTCAAGAGCATGCTAAGGCGGCGTTACAACTTGCGGCTGAACGCATGAAATGGTACTATGACAAGCACGTTCAGAAGGTTCCCTTCAACGAAGGCGATCAGGTCATGCTAGATCTGAGAGACTACCAAAAATCTGGACATAAGTTGTCAGCCAAGTACTATGGCCCATTCAAGATTGCTGAAAAGCTCTCTCCGGTCACATTCAGACTGGAATGGCCCGAACGTTCACCAAGGATACACCCTGTATTCCATGCAAGCAAGTTGGTACCGTACAACGAACCTGAATTCGAAGGCCAAAAGCTGGAGATGCCTCCGCCAGATATCATCGACGGAGAAGAAGAATACGAAGTCGAGAAGATTCTCAAGTCAAGACGTACAGGTCGTGCCAAAAAGCTTCAGTATTACATACGCTGGAAAGGCTACGGACCGAACGACGACACGTGGGAACCTGTAGAAAACATCATGCACGCTCAAGAAGCGATCAAGAAATTCTACGACGATCATCCCCGAGCTATTCGCTCAGCTACGATTTACTGTGTATAAGTCACGAACAACACACCAAGGATCATCCACGATCCAATGACGCAACCGAGGAGGGTACGGACTAGACTACCATCAGCCAATGAGGTGTGAACCCCGTCAGGGGCGT
The DNA here is from genome assembly GCA_022592445.1 of Cytidiella melzeri. Lineage (NCBI taxonomy): Eukaryota > Fungi > Basidiomycota > Agaricomycetes > Polyporales > Irpicaceae > Cytidiella > Cytidiella melzeri. The sequence continues at coordinate 24,172 of JABYQR010000489.1, read as the reverse complement.
CGGTAGAAGCCGCTAGAGTCACTCGGAACTGCTTAGGCACCCTCTTGACAATGGTGAAAAAGTGGACTCAATGACCAAGGTGTTCGTTCAAAACTCTTTGCACGGAGTTCAAAGCAAGAAGGGGGGGTAATGTCACAGATTTTCAATGTTTCTACAAGACTTGCCTTACCAGGCAACGGTATTATTGGGAATATTTAAGCGCTTGTCAAGCGCTTATCCGGCGTCTATTTAGGCGCTTATCCAGCGCTTATCTGGCGCTTATCAGGCGCCTATTCCGGCGCTTATTCTCAGTGCCTATCAATTGATGCGCTGATGCGCCCTCTGTCTCTGATGCGCTGATGCGCTCCTTTCCTTATTTGTGTATCACATGATAGAACTCTCTGGAACCTTGTGGAACTTGCTGGAACTATGATGTCATAGTTTAGAACATTCCATTAGATGATGTCATAGTTCATAGAACCTTCTGGAAAAGTCTAGCCTTGTCTTAGAACAAGCTAGAACAAGTCTAGCCTTGGAGCTGGGTCATGGGGTCAGGTCATGGGGACAAATGCTATTGGTTGATTATTGAAGTGGCACCACTAGGGCATAGGGCATGCTTAGTAAGGTAGATTACTTTGCTTACTCATGTAGGTATTAGGGGTCTTAGGGTAGTACCTGGGGTCCTCCCCTTCATGTATATATAGAGGCACTCCTGAGGGCATATCCCCTCAGTCTTATCCACTCTGTTGATAAAGGACTACCTTGTACTCTCCAGTACTTCGCTCACCACACCTCTTACACTCTATCTCACTATCTCCCCTTCAAGTTTAACAACTATCTGGTGAGTGTAACCTTAACTGTTACAAAGTCAAGACTTGTTGCGCAAGGATACTCTCAGCGCAATGGTATTGATTACTATGCAAACGACTTGTTCGCTCCAGTCGCGCGCATGAGTTCTATGCGACTCATACTCACACTTGCAGCTTCACTACACTTCGAGATTAACCAACTCGACGTTAAGTCTGCTTACTTATACGGTAAAATTAACGATGATGAAGATCTTTATCTTCGTCCGCCGCCTGGCGACTTACTGCCCAACTTGCCTAAGGGCTGGGTACTTAAATTACGCAAAACTATCTATGGCCTTAAACAAGCCGGGCGTCGCTGGTACAAGGTACTATGCGATATACTTTTCCAACTTGGACTTAAGCGTTCAGACTATGATAACGCTGTCTTCTACCTTTATAGGGGAGAAAAACTAATACTTGTACTCGCTGTTCATGTCGACGATATTACTCTCTGTACTATCACTTCTGTCGTCGCTGAACAATTTGAGATAGCACTTAGACAACATGTCGAGGTAACAAGCGGTGGCACTATCCACTGGATGCTTGGCATGGAAATCGATTACGACAAAGCCTCTGGTGTTATCAAGCTTCGTCAACGCGATTATATCCAAACTATACTTAAACGAAACAACTTTGACCACAATCATACACGCCGTACGCCTATGATACACGAGCACAACTTAGCCCCCCGTGACTCGAAAGAACCTCGTCAGGACGCTGACGCTATTAAACAATACATGTCTTTAGTCGGTGGTTTACGATACATTGCTGACTGTACTCGACCAGACGTTGCATACTGCACTGGTCAACTTGCACGATACTTAGCTGACCCTTCTAAGGAACACTTCGCTGCAGCTAAACAGTGTTACCTATACTTGAAGGGAACGTGCGATTACTGGCTTGTCCTAGGAAACCAAGCAACTACTACTAATACTTCACTTGTCGGATACGCTGATTCTGACGGTATGACTACATACGGCAATAAACCAATAATGGGCTACACCTTCACATATAATGACTCGCTTATCTCTTGGTCAAGTAAGCGTGGTTCACTAGTAACACTATCGGTCACCGAAGCCGAATTATATGCCTTAGCGCATGCGTCAACTGAAGCTATATATCTAAAAGCACTCATTGACAAACTACTTAACTCTACTATGGACCCTGTCAAAATGTATACTGACAGTGCATCAACTATTGCCATTGTTAGCTCACCTGACGAGCAACATTCGCAACGAACTAAACACTTCGAGATTCGTAAGAATTTCATCAGCGATCGTGTACTCAAGAAGTATATAACTATTCATCACATATCTTCTAACGATCAACGTGCTGATACACTTACTAAAGCACTACCTCTCGAAAAACTCAAGCACTTCAATGAACTACTTCATATTCGTGCTTGAAGGGGAGTGTTCGACTATATTAAATTAGACGCTCAACGTACGGGCGCTGTAGTTACCGTATATAAGACTAAAACTGATCAATGCAACGATACGCACTTTTGATCCCCAACTCCCACTGTGTGATCCCTCTCAGACTCGCTCTCTCAACGCTCTCCACTACTTTCATAGCCTTCTAACAATCTCTACAGACAATCTCGCCGCTATCTCCTTTTCACACGATCAACAATTTCACGCGCGATCAAAGCACATTGATATTCGCCATCATTTCGTCCGGGAACTCGTCACCAGCGGAATTATCAAGATCCCGCACTGTGCCTCCGAAGACAATGCTGCCGACATTTTCACGAAGGCACTTCCTCGCATTACGCATCAGAAACAACTCGCGCTCCTCAAGCTCGCTACTTCGTTGAGGGGGAGTGTTGTTAATCCAAGGTCCACCGAATGATGCGCCAATGCGCTCATCAACGATTGGCCGCGCCTTCCGCCTAACACCGTCTGTTTCCGTTTTTTTCTCCTATTTGTATTGGTACGTTCCGTTACGGTATTCCTAAATTTTATGCGCATAAGTTTCTTTCTATAGACCCGCTCATAATGACTTAATCACCACCTTTCTACTTATTACTTTATTTTGTCTTTCCGCTTTTGGTAAAATATATAAAAACCATGTACAGTTTTAGTTTTAATTTTATCATCTCATTCGCTCAATCTCGTGTGCACTCGCCCTGCTCATTACAATATGCCATGTATAGTAAATCAGCAGTAGTGTTAATTCTACCATTATAATTGACCGGTGAAGATATGACATGTTATGATGATGCAATGTAAACTATGTACAGCAAGATGAGCTCGCAATGTAAACTGTGGGTGGGCATATGACATGGCGCAATAATGCAATGTGAAGTCGAGTGTTGGGCAATATTAACCCGTCAGGTCCAAGATAAATAATGATAGACTGATTTTGAATCCTTCAAAACTATATTGCAAGTCGGACTTTACATTGGTAGGTAAACTGATGTAACTTTTTTGTTATTTCCCGATGTTTGACTGAGTGTTCCCGCTCACCGTGTTGATTCCCCACGACGGCCAGAGTTGCGGACGGTCCAACGCTGTCTGCTCCCCTCGAAGTGTTTGTCCACTCGGACTCTCTCGGGTGTGGTATGGGCTGTGAGAAGGGATGGTGAGAAGGAGACTGATGTGTTGGAGCAGAACCACGTGGGGGATGAACTTGATGGGGCAAGAGCTTTGTGGCGTCAAGGCTGAACTGACCAAGATATCTGTGAGTACTTATCTCTCCATCTCAGGAACATTGGATCATGTCGACAGGCGGCCTGACTAGCCCAGATGGCGGACCACGTGGACCGCAAGTTTGGCGGAGGAGGTCAGGAGACGCACGGATTGACCGAACATGGGCGGAGGACGACAGCACAGTTCTGATGGGAGCATGTGCACAACCACGATAGGGAAACGGCGGTCCGACTCCGATCTCCCTATAAGACCCTCCCCTCTTCTCACTTCTCTCCAGACTCTGTTCAGTCCCGCCCCCTCCTCCTCAACGTCCAACTGCCCACCATGAGGCTCCCCGCCATCTATGTGTATGTCTCCCCCATCCTCTCTTCTGGCGCACCTCTCATCATGTCACTCGTAGCAACCCCATGACCCAGGTCGTCCTCGTTGGCATTACCTGGTAAGCTTGTGTCTCACCTCGTGCAGCACTCCCAACAGCTCCTAACTTCACGTCAACAGCTTCGCCACAGTAGGGATGTTCAGCGCCGTCTCCAACTTGGGTGCCGGAGGAACCCAGGATGTCTCCCTGTCAGACACCTCTAACGGTGTCTTGTACGGCTTCTTTGCCGTCATTGGTCTCATCGCAGGTGGCATCAACAACTGTGAGTTGCTTTCGTTCTTTGCTAGACATCTTGCGCTTCCCAGTTGCGCCGGGGAACGTGTGGCAAAGCAGCCCGTCAAACATTTCAATCATGGCGCTCGTGCTGGTGATATATTTTCAAAAGCGTTAGGCGAGCTCAGGTCGTCTCCCAATCTACTATCCTCTCCATCTACTCGGAGAATCCCAGACGCTGTCCATGTCGTCAATCTGAGAGCGATTGGCGAAATGATCGAGCTTCTTCAAGACTTGGTCGGACGAGTCACATGCACCATTGAGCTCTACTGCTGAGAACACTTCCTCGCTCAGGAAACAGATACTAACCGTGTTCCATCAGTGCTCGGTCCCAAGCTCACCCTCTTCATTGGTACTCTTGGCTATGCTCTCTACGTCGGTGCTCTCTGGTGGTGCGTACCCCCGCTGGCTTCGACAAACACAACAGCCGCTCATTGCATTGCAGCTTCCAAACCCAAGGAACCCGCTGGTTCCTGATCTTCGCCGGCGCCATCCTCGGAATCACAGCCGCACTGCTCTGGTCTGCCCAAGGTTCCATAATGATGTCCTACCCTCTGGAGAAGGACAAGGGCAAAGCGTTCGGCATCTTCTGGGCCATCTTCCAGTTTGGCTCCTTCATCGGCGCCGTCATTGCCCTCGCCATCAACATCAACAGCGGCGGACTTAGCGCGGTCAGCACCTCGACCTACATCGCCTTCCTCGTCATCATCTTTGTCGGTATCGCCTCCGCCTTTCTCGTCCTCCCTCCCAATCGCGTCATCCGTTCCGACGGCACACTCGTCAAACTCCAGGCCCACAGCTCCGTCAAAGAGGAACTTTTAGGCATGCTCGCCCTCCTCAAAGACTGGCGGATGCTCGCCCTGCTCCCCATGTTCTTCGCCTCCAACTACTTTTACGCCTACCAAGGCTCCGTCAACGCCACCGTCTTTGACGCTCCCACCCGTGCCCTCAACGCCACGCTCGAAGGCGCCGGAGCCATCATCGGCGCACTCATGATCGGCTTTGGCGTGCTCGACGCCAACTACATGGCCCGTCGCACCCGGGGTTACGTCGGTCTCGGCGTCGTCACTGTGATTATCATCATCGTCTGGGCCGTCGGTCTCTCGTGGCAGGTCACCTTCCAACGGGACTACCTACTCAAACACAACAACAAGCCGATCAACTACCACGACGACAATTACGCCGGCAAGGGCGCGTTGTTTTTCTTCTACTATTTCGGAGACGCGTGTTACCAGGCATTGGCGTATTGGATCATGTCCGCGTTGACGAACGATCCGTTCAAGCTGGCTAGGTACGCGGGGTTGTACAAGGCGATTCAAAGTGCGGGGGGAGCGGGGTCGTTTGGGATGGACGCTGTTTTGACGCCGTTGTTGAATGAGCATCTGGCGAGTTGGATCATGATGTTGGTGTCGTTCCCCTTGGCGTTTTTGGTGATTCGAACGATCAAGGAGACGAATTACGAGGACGAGGAGATGGTGTTTGTGGATGAGGAGCAGAAGAAAGAGGTGTTGGCGGGGCATGAGATTGATGTGCACCATGAAGAGGTGACGGACGAAAAGGCGAGTGCGCATGAGAGTGCGTAGGGTGAGCTGATCGCTCGTTTGGTGTTGGTGCTTCGCATGTTGCTTGTGACTTTTTTGTACAATCTCGTTTTCGGACGTTGGGCGTTGTAACGAACAGTTGTGGATTTAGTATACAGTATCGTCACGCACGTATGCACGAGTAGTTCTTACGGATTTCTTTCTCACTAGCTTTGGATGTATAGACTTGTTAATGACATTTGTAGCCTGGAGTGTACATTTACCTATCGTGTCCACCTGGACCTCCTACATCAGTAACCTAATATACTTGGCATACGGGCCGGATTGCCAAGCTAACCAGAATCAAACAGCTATGTAGCGCATACTACTAGTTAAACCGTGCATAATGTTGTTATTTCCGTGTAGGGAAACAACGTAATGTCCGCGCCTCAGACAGCCCCCAGCTATGCACGTGATGGTCCGATCAATCAGCATACCGTCGGCTTGTCAGGTCGGTGTTTCTGCCCGCCCGCAGTCGCGCCCTCGTATGTTATCCCATCAATACTGAGTGTCAGTGACGTGCCCCTCCCTTCCTCCCATCAATACTGAGTCCCTTGGCGCCCCTGCCCTCCCAGCGCCTTCTTCCATCAATAATGAGTGTCAGTGATGTGCCCCTCCCTTCCTCCCATCAATAATGAGTTCCCCGCCGCTCTACCGCGTTTCCAGCGCCTCCCTCCATCAATAATGAGTGTGAGTGACGTGCCCCTCCCTTCCTCCCATCAATACTGAGTCCCTTGGCGCCCCCGCCCTCCCAGCGCCTTCCTCCATCAATACTGAGTTCCCCGCCGTTCTCCCGCGTTCCCAGTGCCTCCCTTCATCAATACTGAGTACTGAGTGTCGGCCTGTCAGTGACGTGCCCCTCCCTTCCCCCCTCCTGGTAGTGACGTGCGCCCTCCCCTGTCTCCTTATATCATATCGTCTCGCCCTAAAGTATGATTCTGCTGGTGAACGCACGCGCTCTAATCAAACATAATGTACATCTTATCGGTAAAAATGTTGATATTTGGCATCAGCACGCCGCTGTCAGCCGTGCAATTCATTGAGACATGTTCTTTATGAATGTGTGATCCGTGAGTTTGCATCCAAGCGCTATCAGTCAACGTTTTGAGGACATGTCTTCGTCTTGCAAGTTTAGCTCACATTATTTTGCTATATCATACTTGATTGCGTGTTTCCAATCAAAAGAGCTCATGTATTATGAAGGGAGTATGCGACAATGTACACTAGGATCAAAACTGACACCGGCAAGGCAAGAGTGAAGCTACAACATGGCATCAACCGCAACTACGGTGACTAGTAGACTACGCAAGTTCAGATCGATGCATGTGCGCCAGAGCTCCCGCTCGGACCTGCACCTGAGCCTGCGTCCGCTTCCACTGCGGCACGCGAGGGTTGTTTCTTCTTGCTGGGGCCACGAAGTTTACCTTTGTTGTCATGGATGGCCTGATTAGCCCTTGATTTTTGCAATTTACCTCTTGTTTTTATCGGTAAAACTCCGGGCTGCAGCTCAGTTGCAACCTTCTCTGCACAAACTCCTTTGCACGTCTATTAAGCGCCCGTATCACGTGGCTTAGACGCTCCACACGGTCACATTACTTGCTACTACGTCACACTGGCATGTGACTTAGCTTAAGTAAGACCACATGGCTACAACCACATGGATCAGCCCATAGCTAAGGTTTGATGTCATAAATGACGTCCACATGGACTCCTTTTGTTCTTTCCTTATTGTTCTCTTTATGGAAGGATGTTCTCACAGGTGTGGGAATGGAATACAATAGTTGGTCTCCTTTTAGATAGATTCTCTCGCGGGTAGAGTTCTTGGCAAGGTGTAGACAATAGCTATTGTTCTCCTTTAGGTAGTTCTTTTTGTTCTTTGTTCACACGGCTTCTTGCAAAGCCTGCCCTCAACATGGTCTGTGCGCAGGTCCCTGAAGTCTATATATACTGCTACATGTACGCTCCTAGCCCCCCATCTCAACCTCTTGGTCTTTACTGGGCTAGATACTTGTATAAAGTCTGATAGCTGGTGAGAGCACTGTGCTACACGCCTGCCACCACCTCCTCGTTGATATCCACATCGTGTCCCTGTCTGTCACGTCGAGCCCCGTCTCCGTGTCAATAGGCCGAGATTGTTGTGTAACCCCTGGGTTTATATCTCCTCCCCCACCGTTTACAAAAGTTTATTCCTGTTTGACGAGTACGTCTCCGGTCTCATCATACCGTTGAGCTACCACTTACGTCATCCATTTCTACCCCCTGCGTTGTTCAGTGTCTAAGGACACGCGCACCTGTTTTTCCAAGGACCTCTCCAAGAACGAGCCTCAGCTCAAGAGGTGCCTCCCCCCATCTTTCCTCGACGCTCTCGCTGCCAAGCGTAAGAGTGGTCAACCTCATCACTGGTCTGACAAAGACCTTGTCAACAATGCGAAGTACATATCAAAGAAGCCACCTGTCAAAGGCATCACCCTCACCGTCCCCTCTTACGAGGAAAATCGACAACTTTGCGCTTCTGCCCGAGCCTAGGGAGAACGTGCAGCCGAGGAACATGCTAGAACTCTTGCTGAGCAACAAACTCACAAGCCGACTCTCGCTGAGCGGCTAGCCAAGCTTCCCCCGCCCACTCCCGCTCCCGCTGCACCCAAACCGGTGTTGATAGACTTCAAGAAGCTATCACCGGTTGACCTCATCGGCATCTTTAGGCCGAAACTCACCGCGGTTCGCACCCGCCTACAAGCTCTCACAGAGCTACAAGAACTTCTCAACTGCGCAGACCCCAACCATCGTCGCGCGCTACTCCACCTCGTCAACAAGGTCAATTGCTTCCTCAACCAACTTGACAAGCTCGCACCCGTCACAGCCAACCGCGAGTGGCAACTCCTAGACTGGGGTTGCAAAGCAATTGGGAAAGTTTTGTTTAAGCAGCTTCGCAAGAACTATAGCAAAGTTCTTGCGCAACTTAACGTAGTTAATAACAATAGCTACTTCGAGTAGATCTAAACAGTCCACAGTTTTGCCCGCCACATCTTCAGAACCTTTGATCTGCAATAATTGTATCCATTTCTTCGATCCCATCTCGGTCACAGACGACCACTTTTGAGCCAACGAAGGATTATTCTACGAGTGTGATAATCAACTGTGCCCTAATCAATTAAATCAGTTAGACCCCACTGAAGCAATCAAACACGAGTATTACACAGAGACCTATCAACCGCCCTCCAAAGAAAATTGTTGTCTGATCACCAAAGAAGACATGGATCCCAACCAGCCCACTGCCACCGCTGCACCTGTTGCCCCTGCTGCCAACCTGAGTCAGCAAGACGTCTTAAATATGTTGGGTGTCCTGACACAAAGGATGGTTGACCTTACCAATCAGGTGGCTGCACTTGCCGCTGTTCAGGCACTAGCCGTCGCCGCGGCCACGCACACGTCCCGAGAACCGAGTATTGTCGAGAAGCCCGTCTCTTTTAAGGGAAAAACGTTGTCGGAAGCAAGGCTTTTCCGGCATGCTTTCATTGTCTGGGCTCAGAACCAGGGCAAGGCGTTTTTCCAGCAGGACGCGCAAGGCCAGGTTTGGGTGGACAACAATGGCGCGAGGATCTTTGATCCTCATAAAAGCACCAGCGCCTTGTTGTTTATGCAGGACAACGCTGCTGACTGGGCTTGCCCTCATATTCAGGAGCTTGCCAGTAGCAAACCAGCTTTTGGCAACAGCTGGGATACGTTTATCGAGGCTTTCAAAGCCAAGTTTGAGCCTATTGACGCGGTCATGGAGGCCAAGACTAAAGTTACCGGCATGAGACAGGGTAACAAGACATTCGCCGCCCACATCTCGGAGTTTGAGACCTGGGCCCCTCGCACTGGCTGGAGCCAGCAGGATCTTTTTGACCGTCTCAAGTCGAGCTTGAGTACGGAATACCTTCAGCGCGTCTCATACTTCCAGACCCGCACCACAACTTACGATGCACTAAAGGACCAGTGCAAGGCTGTAGACACTCAGCTAGCGGATCTACGCAACAGCACTGGGAAGGTCATGGTAGACAGTTCCTCGGGACATGGCAAGTCCCACCAGCAAGCGTTCTGTGATCCCAATGCAATGGAGATTGGTGCATCCCGTTTCTCCGCCTTGTTTGACTCGCTCTTTGCGGGTCTGGGCAAACAAGAGATCTCCCAGAAATGGAAGAAGGAGATGAGCAAGCGCTGCTCGGTTTGTGGATCTGAGAGTCACAAGAAGAGGGACTCAAAGCACCCTGACGACCCGGTTTGCAACCACTGCGGTGGCACCGGTCACTGGGGGGCAGTTTGCCTAAAACGGCTCCAAGGTGTCCCTAAGGGACAAAAGGTTGCCGCTACCTCGTCGACATTGTCGACTACTACTGCAGCCAAGCAAGACGCGTCTAACAATAAGGATGCTAAGATTGCTGCGCTCAAGGACATGCTTGACATCCAGAAGAAGCAAATGGATGAGATGGCAGCAAAAATCAATGCGGTTTTTTGAAACGGAATCGTGACACAGCTGCAGCTGCGAGTCCCCCTGATACCCTGTCCTTGTCTCCTTTGTCGTCTTCCTCGTCTTCTGCCTCGTGTACCAGAGCAACTCCGTGCCCGTCGTCTACTGTCTCTGCATGTACTATATTGTCTCTAGACCGGTTATCGTCCCATTTCTGAATACATGTACCAGTAAAAGGTCTGAATAGAAGCATTTGCATTCCTGCCATGATTGATTCAGGAGCTACAGCTTTATTCATCAGTCATCAGTTCGTCAAAAAGCATAAGATTATTCAGCACTCGCTCGAAAGGGTTATCTCATTGCACAATATCAACGGAACTAAGAATAAAGCTGGCAGATTAACGCACTTTGTTCGCCTTACACTCACTGTTGGAGATCACACAGAGAAGGCAGAGTTTCTTGTCACGGACTTGGGTCCAGAAGACATCATACTTGGGCTACCATGGCTCAAACGCGTAAACTCTACCGTCAACTGGGAGAAAGGAGAAATGACAATTCTGAGCGGCTCGGAAGAATCCCCTGATGAACCTTTCCAGAAGGTTGATGGTAACCGCAAAGAACATAGACAGTGGGTCAAAGCCGGTATTATCCAAGACACCACTGACAAAGTCTGGTGTATGGCCGGCTTCACCTACTCTACTAAGCTTGCTGCCAAAGCAAACGAAGCTAAAGCTCAGCGCTCCTTCAAAGACATTGTTCCATCAGAGTACCACAGACACGCTAAAGTCTTCTCTGAGGAAGAGTCTAATTGGCTACCCCAGCATCAGCCCTGGGACCATTCAATTGATCTCAAACCAGACACTCCTGAGACCCTCAAATCGAAAGTTTATCCTATGCCCCTGAACAAACAAGCCGAGCTTGACAAGTTCATTCAGGAGAACCTGTCAAAAGGTTACATCACACCTTCTAAGTCTCCGATGGCTTCTCCGATGGCTTCTCCAGTCTTCTTCATCAAAAAGAAGGACAATAAACTCCAACTTATTCAAGACTACAGAAAACTCAACGACATCACTGTGAAAAACCGCTACCCTCTACCGCTTGCCACCGACATCATCAACAAGCTCAAGGGTGCAAAGATCTTCAAAAAATTCAATGTTTGTTGGGGATATCACAATGTCCAAATCAAAGAAGGAGACAAGTACAAAGCGGCGTTCGTTACCAACCGAGGACTCTTTGAACCTAAGGTCATGTTCTTTGGTCTCACTAACTCACCCGCTACCTTCCAAGCTCTGATGGACAACATCTTTGCCGACCTTGTCACTGAGGGCAAGGTAGCTGTTTATCTAGATGACATCTTGATCTGGAGCAACAACCTGACAGAGCACCGCAAGGTTGTACATGAAGTCCTTGAGCGACTTCAACAGCACGATCTCTACCTCCGGCCGGAAAAGTGCGAGTTTGAGAAATCTGAGATCGAGTACCTCGGGTTGATCATTCGCGCCGGCGAAGTAGCTATGGACCCTGTCAAAGTCCAAGCAGTTTCTACGTGGCCCACACCCAAGAACCTCAAAGAAGTCAGAGGATTCATCGGGTTTGCCAACTTCTACCACGGCTTCATTCAGGACTTCTCAAAGCACGCATGGCCTTTACACGACCTGACTAAGAAGGGCGTACCATTTGTCTGGGGTCCAGCACAACAGACTGCCTTCACGTTGCTAAAGAAGGCCTTTACCACTAAGCCTATCTTGGCAGTCTGGGACCCTGAACTCCCTACACGTCTAGAAGTAGATGCCTCGGGCTATGCGACCGGTGGAATCATCTCCCAGAAATCAAAGGAAGATGGATTCTACCACCCTATAGCCTACCGGTCCGCATCCATGACTGAAGCAGAGCGTAACTACGAAATCTTTGATCGGGAGATGTTAGCCATCACCGAAGCTCTCAAAGATTGGCGCCACTACCTTGAGGGGCTCAAGGAACCGTTTGAGATCTGGACAGATCACGCAAACTTGCAGTACTGGAAAACTGCGCAACACCTCACTCAACGTCAAGCACGTTGGTCATTACTTTTGGCTGACTTCGACTTTGTGTTGGTACACAAGCCCGGTAGTACCATGATACACGCTGATCCTCTCTCTCGTCTTCACTCACACGCTGTCACGGACGAAGAAACAACAAGGATCAGGTAGTACTGAAACCGGAACATTTCCGCATTCTCGCTACCAGTGCACTCGCTACTACTTCTCCACTCGAATCAAAGATTCAAGAATGCACAGAACAAGAAGCAGAAGTTGCACAAGCTCTCGCTACCCTTTTACGATTCCTGAAGAATGAAGAAGAATCGTTCCAGTTCGCGCCAGCGCATTGATGCTTTTTCAGATGTGACCTTTTTTCCCCCAAACTGTGGGAATTTGATGGGGTAATACATGTGGTAACAAATTTTGTAACAGTGTGGTGTAATGATTTGATGGTGTTTCATTTGCTTTGTTATTCACTCTACAAATGCGTGTGATGAGCTGAATCTCCCATCAAAACTCTGTTTTTGTTTTTTTGTATTGAACACATGTACATGAATAGACACAAATTTTACATCATCAGATAGTCCTGCCCTTCAGCAACACACAGACATGAAAATCTTCTTGGATGAACCCAACGTTGGGGATATACAGTCAATATACTGATAAAAGTTGCTCAGACTCCGTTTGGAACCCCGCTGATCTTTTTCTTGCAGGTTATCACATGATTTGTTGGCTATCCGGTTTGTACCAATCACATACTTTGCAAGCAGCTGCCGCCGCATCGGGCCGGGACACTGCATAACACACTAGGGTGCTCACCTGCAAAGACGATCGCAAATCCTTGTCTGACAAGCATGGAAGCTGGAGCTTTGTCCCTTTCCTCCCATTTTCTCATCAGCTCCGTCTGCACCTTGATATCCTTCATTTGAGCGTGGACAAGCCCTGTCAAGTTCTGTGTGGTATTTGTTAGATGGGTGAGCGGATGCGCTGTTGGCTGGTTTGGGAGCGGCGGGGGCATCAAGCAGTCCCCCGAGTTGACATTGCACATCAGAGAGCGACTCGTTGAAGCTAAGTCCCAACAACAACAGTGGGGTCAGCAGTACCACTGACACAGCAATTGTAGAACAACGAGATAATGTTGGTAGAGGGGTGGGTGATGCAGAGAGCACCGAAACACAGTAAGTCGTGTCCATCATTGTTGTCCACTCACCTCATTGACCTCGGAGCGCACGTAATCACGTTTACGTCCTCTTTCGAACAAGACGCGCGTTTCTGCGCGTCTTGTTCGAAAGAGGACGTAAGCTCTTGCCTGTCAGCACCGAGTTGCTCATTGCAGTGCCCGCGAACTGTAAGTTCCTTCGATGTTTCGCTGTGTTCTTGCTGTGTGTTCGCTGATGAGCATAGACATTGTAGATAATTTGTACCGCTCATATTAGTAGGGCCACTTGTCTTACCATACATTTCCCTACCACGCAACTGCAACTGCAACACGTACCTACTATTATTTCAGCAATTTGACATATGTGCAAGACAACCATGGTCACGGGCTCAATGAGGAACCTCAAACGTACGAGAGCTAACTTTTGAGTCGCAACAGCCACTTCACGATTATAGCTTCATATTTTTCAATGCTGTGGCCAACAACACGCTCCTCCCAGACGTTTTCTACTACCTATTGAAGGCGTTACCTCCCAAGCAGCGATCTCAGCTTTCACAAGTCTTGGACCTCAATGGCGCAAAACCGGTCGAGATATTGGACGAGAAGTTGACACTACGTCACAAACTTGCCTCCTGGACCAAATTCCCTCGAAAGCCTACCTGAACAGTTGAACGCACCGCTCGTGACCCCTTTCTGGGTCAAACGGACACTCGTCCTTGGCATACAGCAAGACACGCTCTCACACTCTCCTGACCCATCTATGCTGTTCTCCGGCGTTGTTCCCACGTCCTGCGACTTGTCTGCTTCGGATAACAAGGTTCTTTCGGCAGGCATATCATCCCTTGGAGCTCTGCATTGACGAAGGACGTAACCCATCTGGTCGACGTCGCGCTATCCACTCCGATTATTGTCAATCACACGACCATCAACAACGACAACCACATTTCACACCACGATGCGCTCGAGCCGCGTGCTCTGTCTCCCCTCAACGCCGACAGTGACGAGGAAGACAGCACTTCCGAATTTTTCAGACAACTCACACAATGACCACGTTGAACTGGCAGCTCTGACGAGGAGTCACCACCTATTACTAGGACAAGCATGGAGCGTGGCTCCCCACTGGCAGGCCTGAGCGATGAAGCAAAAGCAATCATAGAGGACACTTATCGCGCCGTCTGGACAGACTTTTACAGTGGGGACCATCTCATTGTACGTTGACTCTGCAGTCTCTGGCTTCAGAGCTTTCGGACGAGCCTGCATCTTTTGATTTCGGGCTAGAAGACGGAGACTGGTGTGTCGAAGCGAATTGGACCGGCCACGTGGTGAGCGAGCATTTGGATGTCGATGATCTCTTGTTTGCTTCGAACCAGATTGACGTTTGGGAATGGACTTCAGACGGAACGGTTTACAAAGGTACCACAAAATCGCGGTGTTCCAACAAGGAAGCTTCGACGTAGGCACCGAGACTGCCGTTGAACGTTGACCTCTTAAAGGCTTCCAAGACCTTCCTCATGGATCTCTTTGCCTCGCACGGCAACACTGACATCGAGGGTGTTGACTCGACGTACGCCTGCTACGGCTCCACTGCCGCCCTTTTCAACGCCGTCAATTGGGTCGAATCCTCCTCCTGGGATGGCCGTAACGTGCTCGTCGTCTGCGGTAACATTGCCATCTACGCTGAGGGCTCAGGGAGGCCGTCTGGTGGTGCTGGTGCCTGCGCGATGCTCATCGGCCCAATTGCACCTCTCGTTCTCGAACGTAAGTTTCTCTTCCTTTTGCACACACCTTGATTAACCTCAGAAATAAACATCAGCCGTACACGGAACACATATGGTCTACGCCTACGGTTTCTACAAGCCCAAGCTTGACTCTGAGTACCCAGAAGTCGACGGCCCGCTCTCCATAACCTCCTACACCTCCGCCGTTGACGCCGCCTACACCAATTACAAGAAGAAGCATGCGCTCAGGGCAAAGAAAGCCGGCAGCGACGCTCCCGTCTTTTCCCTCGACGACATCGACTACCCCGTTCCACGGCCCCTACGGCAAAATGGTGCAAAAGGCGCATGGCCGTCTCGTCTGGAACGACTTTATCTCAAAACCCACTCACCCCAAATACGCCTCCGTCTCCAACCCCTCGGCCGTCCTTTCCCAAGATTATAGAGATTCCATGCTCGACAAGTCCCTTAAAAAGACGTTCATTGGCCTCGCCAAGCCTCAATTCGATTCGCACGTCGAGCTCAGGATGAAGTGCTCGAGACGGTGCGGGAACATGTACACCGCATCGCTCTACGGCAGACTCGCCTCGCTCGTGTCGAGCGTCGAACCTGCGGAGTTCCTCGGGAAATGCATCAGCATGTTCGCGTATGGCAGTGGCCTCGCCTCTAGCTTCTTCACCATTAAAGTCAAGGGCGACACGTCTCGGATCAGGCGCGAGCTTGATTTAGTGGAGAGGTTGGGGAAGATGAAGGTCGTTCCATGCCAGGAATATGTCGACGTGCTCAACTTGAAGTTGAGGGAGCACCATCATCTGTCGAAGACGTGGACTCCGAAGGAGTCGGTGGAGAATATTTGCCCGGGTGGGTACTATCTCGGGCATGTGGATGGGAAGTATAGGAGACAATACTTGCGCAAGCCGAAGGAGACGACGACGACGGTGTAAGGGCCCTCCCTTGATATAAGGAGTTGTACTTTGCATCATCATGGTTTTTCTCTCTTCCCGTTTGCATCTAGACTGGCATCTCACACAATTTGCTTTTTTGTACTCGTAGCATATCATCTCCGTCTTTGTATCCTAGAGGTCTTAGTTTCCAGGTTTATAATCAACAGTCGAGTTGCGGTTCCATCAATGAGTGTCCACTCTGAGCGTATGATGGCGAAGATGAGAAAAACCGCATGTGAACTGAACCTTGGCATGAATCCGTTTTCCATTTGATGCATAGTGGGTATCATGGACCGTAGCTAGGTCCTACGTACTGGCCAAAATACCCAAAGACGTAGCATCCCCCAGCCCCAAATTATCGATTAATCTCGTCCTCGTCTTCCCCACCCACATCGCCCCGCTCAAGATCACTGGTCTTCCAGGCTTCTTCCCTTTGCCCTCCTCCTGCTCCCAATGCGCGCGATCCAGACCGTCCTCAAGCACGTCAAATGTCTCCGGGTTGTTCATCTCTAGGTAATCGAACATAATTGTCATGGATGGCCTGACTAGCCCTTAATTTTCACAATTTACCTCTTGTTTTTATCTGTAAAACTACGGGCTGTAACCCAGTTACAACCTTTCCTACATAAACTCCTTTGCACGTCTATTAAGTGCCCGTATCACGTGGCTTAGATGCTCCACATGGTCACATTACTTGCTACTACGTCACACTGGCATGTGACTTAGCTTAAGTAAGACCACATGGCTACAGACACATGGCTCAGCCCATAGCTAGGGTTTGACATCATAGATACCGTCCACATGGGCTCCTTATTGTTCTTTCCCTATTGTTCTCTTTATGGAAGGATGTTCTCACAGGTGTGGGAATGGAATACAATAGTTGGTCTCCTTTTAGATAGATTCTCTCACAAGTAGAGTTCTTGGCAAGGTCTAGACAATAGCTATTGTTCTCCTTTAGGTACTTCTTTTGTTCTTTGTTCACACCGCTTCTTGCAAAGCCTACCCTTAACATGGTCTGTGCGCAGTTCCCTGAAGTCTATATAAGCAGCTGCATGTACGCTCCTAGCCCCCATCTCAATCTCTTGGTCTTTACTGGGCTAGGTAAGCAAACCCCCTCTTGTAATACATAGCGGGTAGTATCAATTCTAACTTGGTCTTTACTGGGCTAGCTTTCTGAATAAGTTTGATAGCTGGTGAATGCATTGTGCTTCACGCCTGCCACCACCTCCTCGTCGTTTTCCACTTTGTGTCCCTGTTTGTCACATCGAGCCCCATCTCCGTGTCAGTAATCTCCTCCCCCTTCTCCTTTTGCTTCTCCACCAACTCCAGTGCGAGGGACACGCACTCATGTTTGGTGTGTCAGGAGCCGAACAACCAGGCGGCGCGGGCGATTTGGAGTGCAGCATACAGTGTGGGCGCGGTGTGGGTGCGTTCGTGCGGGGGTGAGGTACGCATTTCGGCAGGATAGCGCCAGGTTTGTTACCGGGTCACTGGATTTGTTTAGAATAGGTTGTTGGAAGAAAACCAAAAAGGCAGAAAGGGCACGTACCGAGTTGTGGGTGCGATGAACAAGTTACCAGGTGTCGGATGCAACATGAGCAGGTCGCGGGTGAGACTGCGCAGGAGTAGAGCTTGTTGGATGTCTTTCAATCCAAAGTATGTGCGGGTGGGCTCGATGGTGTTGAATAGTTTTGTGATGATTGTCGCGATGCCTCTGAAGAACGTCGGACCGATGGTGTCCTCCATCTGGTGACTGAACCCTTTGACTTCGACAAAGGTGCCCTGTTGGGCGGAGACGTCTTGCAAGATACCGGAGGGGTACATGTCGCGGACAGAGGGGAGGAAGACAGCACTGGGAATGCGGGTGCTGGCAAGGCCAGACTGGCAAAGAGGTGCAAGTGCGGGGACGGAGAGGGAACATAGGATGGCGAGGTTGTGCGGGAGTGTGCAGGGGTTGGTTGAGAGGTCTTTGTTTGGGGTGAATTGGGCGGGGTTGACAAAGATGAAGACAGCAGTGAGGTCGTTGCTCTCTAGCAATCTACAAACTTTTGCAAAAGAAAAGTTAGATGAGTTTACAGTACTACGTATCAAGCTCTTTGTACCGAGTGAACCGTGTAGAGCACCCATTGTCGCCACGAACCCAACAGACTTCTTTTCCTTGTATGCTTTTTGCCTCCACTCCCTGTAAGCCGCGATGGGCTCGAGAACCTGGATGTCGTCTGCTTATTAGACATTGTGCCAGGCGACAATCCGGCTCGGGGGTAATACGCTGTTTTGACTGAGGCTGAGAGGTGTTGGCAGCGCAACAACAGCATATAGAGTTGGATATAGATACAAGGAGGAGAACGACGGGAGAGAGGCAAAATCGCGCGGGACAAGTCCTATAGCAGAGTCATGGTAGGTTGTAAAAGAGAATTGATGGTTTGATGGTGGACCTACAGGGACACACATCTGAGTTCGGCACGCTCCACCAAGATTCAGTGCACCTTGGAAAGCTACAGTCACCCCCGCAAATACCTGTCCCAACTCCCAAAAGGGTTTTATACACTACATGGACTTTTGCCTTGCCGCCTTCAGAGAGGAATGTCATCCACAAGCTCGTCTCGACGCGGCCATTCACACAGCAGGTACGTCTGACTGTGGGCCCTACTTGCCATGACTCCTTCTCTCTAAAAAATATAGACATTGTGTTCCCGCTGCTACCCAACTCGGACCTCCAAGCAAAATTGAATCAGTTGACCACAACATATCGTCGACGCCAATGGAGCATGTTAGATTCTATACAGTATGCTCTGGCATACCGCCTTAAAACCGATGCTGGGGAGGAGGTCGATAGGTGGGTGTCAGCACGGTTGACATTGGTGGATTGCTTATTTGAGGTACGGCTACTAGGTTGGTGGTGACGTCATACTTGAACCATAAGGTGAGCTATGTTATATGCTTTTCAAATGCTTTCCCTGTACTGGCCATATGATGTAGTTGTTAGTGTGCATAGACCCAGTATCATCATCAACTTGCTGGTCTAAATCCAATCTGGTGAGTACACCATCGCCAATTCCCCAGTGCCTATCACTTACGCAACTGATCAACTACCAGTCATTCCTGTACCTGCCCTCCCATGTGCAACATGTTTCAGTTGCGTCTTCAAACCTCACCCGGACAATTTCTACTGTCCAGAGCTAGGCGCACATTTGACCCCTAGTTTCATGTGGCTAGGTATACTCTGAAACAATCAGTGAGTTTTTTTTTCTGAACTTGTTGTTCCATGTGTTTTGTTTCAGATTTACTTTTGAGTGGCTCACAGAGATAAAGTCAATGACAGAGGAGCAGAACAATTCTTGCAAGAGGCCCATCAAAATCTGAGTCATTTTTACTCTGTAGATTGTTATAGCTCCAACAATGATGAGACAAAGCTTTCTAAAAAGATATGTAAAACAAAAGCAGATCCATCACTGAATACTGACAGCCTTTGTCCACATGATCAATCTGTAGTTCAGTCATTGCCTCCAAGCAATAACAAAGACCATCCTGGCAAATCAGGCATTTGTATAGAAATGCCTATTATGATTAAGAAGAACAAAGGAACAGAGTGTGGTGTAACTAAAGGACCAGAAGGTGCTGTAGTTGAGTGGAACTCTCAACCTATAGACACAATCACAACACATTAGATGTGTTGTTTGTAAAGCTTACTTCAATGCCAATACCAATCAAATTAGATGGATTGGAAACTAATGTGGTACCTATTGCAGCATTATGTGTAAGCATCCTGATGGCATCCAAAGAACAATAAACTGTGTACAAGTGCCAGTAATAGTGATTTTTGGCATGACAGACTAAACATTCCAGGGTCAACCGAGGAAGTACAATGTTGTCAACATGCACAATTTTTGCAGTCACTAGTCTAGATATACACTTGCTTGTCAAGAGGTTCAACATACCAGGACACTCTTATTGCTCATTATTTCTCAGATTGCTCATTATTTCTCAGATGAACACATGACTGGAGATAAACCCATGACTGGGGGATTGTCTGGATGTTTGGGACAGGAGTTTCAAGAGTTAGAATTGCTAGATGAAACTACAAAATTAGATTTTGAAAAGAAATTACCCAAGGATGTAGGCAGTACAGCATGGAACCATCTGATATCATTATATAGATATGCAAGAGGAAGTGACTATTGTGCCTATAACACTGCCTAGTCCGTCACAATGAGATTCAATCAGCACATATGATATTGAGGATCCATTTCAAGAGGCAGACTGGCAAGTACTTGACAAACAGAGAAAACTAACAAACCAATATACATCTGAACCTGAAGCTATCAAGAAAAAAACCATTGGGATTCAATGTTGATGCCAGGCAATATATTCCTGCTCAGGGTACTGTACAGATCAGTCAACTGAGTAAGCTAATAGGTGTTCATATTCATAATAAGTGTAGACATGAAGTAGCTGAACCTCAAGAAACTTCTACCCGGCCAGCTAAATGTCAGAAAAAATATCAATGACTGTATACCTGTAATCAATGGTCCTACAGGATTTTTATGGAATGGTCAAGCATATAGCTGTGCATTTGGTAGTCTGTCCACTATATATATTGAGCGTCATGAGGTATACACCAGAGGAGTGGCATAAATTGACATCAACAACAAATGAATTTTTGAAACATATTCTGTGACATGTTTGAAGGTGTAGATCCTGACTCAGAGGATATAGATGAAGCTCAAGACCATATACAGCTTGGATTTCATTGGAAAGATCCAAGTATGTGCTCAATCAGTACAACAGGCAATAATGTTAGAGAATCACGTGAATTCTACTCAAACCTGATGTTAGCCATATTGTCAAAATTATAGACTGCATGTTATGTCAGGAAGATATATCTTCTAGCTTATTTTCCAACTCTCTAATGTGGCAGTGTACAAAGTCTGCATGGAGATATAAAGCAAATAAAGCAGAAATGTGTGATGCTCCAACTACTTCTGCATGGATGACAGCTCTATTGAGAACAAATTCTAAAGAAAATGCAGTGACTGTCACAGCATAATGGAGAACATATACAAATTTGATCATGCACCACTGTTTATTGCAATGTGTATAAAGCTATTGGAGTGAGGATTCGGCATGGACAAGACAAGGTAATCACTTACTGGAAGAGAAGACAAGTTGTAGATGCATGATGTAGGTACTTCTAGATGGAATTTCCAATCAACTGTATAGTCCGGGAAACTCCGCGTAGTGTGAGTCACACTGGCGAGGTGCTCACCCAACAATAAGAGCAAGAGCTGGTTGTCAGGTTCCAACATGTCACGAAAGTTAGTGGATATGATTACAAACTGCATGCCATCATTTACTATGGAAAAATCACTATACATCTCATATAGGAAGTGATAACAGAGATCTGTGGTTTCACAAGGGTATAAGT
Source organism: Cytidiella melzeri (assembly GCA_022592445.1). Classification (NCBI taxonomy): domain Eukaryota; kingdom Fungi; phylum Basidiomycota; class Agaricomycetes; order Polyporales; family Irpicaceae; genus Cytidiella; species Cytidiella melzeri. The sequence continues at coordinate 2,751 of JABYQR010000489.1, read as the reverse complement.
ACAGGTAGACATACTGAATATGACAGAAACATGAGTGATGTAAACTGCAACATGTTGGCCACAGAAAAACACAGTTTGGATATTACAGTAGCAATTTATACCTGTTGTGATGCTTAAGATACCTATGTTAGATTTACAATTTATTGATATCAATGATATTGTGAGAAATTCCTGAAGTCTTCAGGAATTGTACTTGCCACTTGCCGGCCCTGCTAACGCTAGTAAAAGAAGGGTCCTTGCAAATTTGTCGGCGGTTTACTCGAATGGGAAGCGAGTGACGGACTCATCTACTACAAGGGAAAACTCTATATCCCTAACAACAAAGAGCTCCATCACGAAATTGTCAAATCTTGCCATGACACACCCACACTGGTCATCCAGGCAAACACGGCACCGTAGACTTAGTCTCACGACACTATTGGTGGCCGAAGATGAAGGCCTTTGTCTAGACTTATGTACTAGGTTGTGATCGCTGTCAATGCTACAAGTCAGCTCCACACCCTAAAGCAGTACTACAGCCTCAGGAAACTCCGGCCAGACCTTGGGAACACATCGGAGTAGATCTCATCACTCAGCTGCCACCCTCTAAGGGATTCAATTCGATCGCGGTCTACGTCGACCATTACTCCAATCAAACACACATCATCCCTACTACTACTAAGGTTAACGCTGAGGGGATTGCCGATCTACACTACAAAGAAGTATTCCGACTTCACGGCATTCCAAAAAGGTGTTCTCTGACCGAGGACCCCAGTTTGCAGCGTGCTTCATGCGTGTGCTCTATCACCGCCTAGGCATAGAGACTGGTTTTACGACCGCCTATCATCTGCAAGGAAATGGCAAAGTCAAACGCAAAAACCAGGATATCAAACAGTATCTGCGTCTATTCTGTCAGCAACGACAAGACGAATGGGTCAATCATCTACCGGCGGCTGAGTTTGCACTCAACTTGCGAGTACACGCGGGTAACTCCCAAACACCGTTTGAAGTCATCTACAGTTATTGCCCCGACTTTACTATACCTGTTGGCAAGCGAAGCAATATCCCTTCACTCGATGAGCGCCTTGATAATATGGCTCGAGTACGCAAGGAGACTGAAGCAGCTCTTCGTCTAAGCAAAGAAAAGATGAAGCAACTCTACAAGTCTGAGAAGCGCTCTCCACGCGTCTTCCAAGTAGGGGACATGGTCTGGCTTAACGCTAAGAACGTCCAGATTCACCAGGCTACCCCTAAACTCGGTCCTCGACAACTCGGCCCGTACAAGGTCATTGAACACATTGGCGATCTCAATTACAAACTTGATCTACCCAGCTATCTCCGTGTCCACCCCGTTTTCCATATCAACCGTCTAAGTCCCTGGCACGATAACAGCACAGACGTACCTCCACCTCCTGATCCTATTGTCATAGAAGGAGAAGAGCAGTACGTCGTTGAGAAAGTGCTAGATAGCAGACTACACGGACGATGGAAGAAACTGCAATTCCCAGTCAAATGGGAAGGGTATTCAGACGGACACAATAGCTGGGAACTAGTAGAAAACCTCGAGAATAGTCAAGAAGCGATTGACGACTTCTACAAAGCAAACCCCGGAGCGCCCCGGGTCATCAAAGCTTCACTCTTTGCGGATCTCCGCTCGCACTTTCGGGAATTCAATACCCAGACCGACCCCGCTTTCCTTCGCACAATCTATCCATCTACATACAATCTTAGCTGGGATGAAGGCAAACACATCGGTCTGGATATCTCAAGAACATCACACTGACGGGTAACGTCGAGTCAACGACACCAGAAGGGGAGAAACTTCCTAGCATCCTTCTGACTAGACAATCGGGGCAATTCTGCTGAATCCCTGTAGACGGGTAGAAGACCTCTATTACCACAGCACAGTGATGCTTCGCAAGGATGCTCAATTTTAGGAGGGGGTAATGTCATGGATGGCCTGACTAGCCCTTAATTTTCGCAATTTACCTCTTGTTTTTATCTGTAAAACTCCGGGCTGCAGCTCAGTTGCAACCTTCTCTGCACAAACTCCTTTGCACGTCTATTAAGCGCCCGTATCACGTGGCTTAGACGCTCCACACGGTCACATTACTTGCTACTACGTCACACTGGCATGTGACTTAGCTTAAGTAAGACCACATGGCTACAACCACATGGCTCAGCCCATAGCTAGGGTTTGACGTCATAAATGATGTCCACATGGACTCCTTTTGTTCTTTCCTTATTGTTCTCTTTATGGAAGGATGTTCTCACAGGTGTGGGAATGAATTAGTTGGTCTCCTTTTAGATAGATTCTCTCACGGGTAGAGTTCTTGGCAAGGTGCGGACAATAGCTATTGTTCTCCTTTAGGTAGTTCTTTTTGTTCTTCGTTCACACGGCTTCTTGCAAAGCCTGCCCTCAACATGGTCTGTGCGCAGGTCCCTGAAGTCTTTATATACTGCTACATGTACGCTCCTAGCCCCCCATTTCGACCTCTTGGTCTTTACTGGGCTAGATACTTGTATAAAGTCTGATAGCTGGTGAGAGCACTGTGCTACACGCCTGCCACCACCTCCTCGTTGATATTCACATCGTGTCCCTGTCTGTCACGTCGAGCCCCGTCTCCGTGTCATTTGTCAGAACGGACTTTTCTTGGCTTCTTCGTGACGAGCGCGTTGATCCCTACTGCAAACAGGCTTGTGGCATCTGACATAGTCAGTGCAGGACTTGCGGTTGTGGTTGGCGGTGGGGTACCAGCAGAGGGGACGGCG
>JABYQR010000488.1:0-27570 GCA_022592445.1 Cytidiella melzeri | reverse complement strand
AGTCAGATCCGTTAGAGTCACGAATTAAAGACATCAGTATTTGAGAAGCAGAGGTAGTCCAGGGACTAGCCAAACTTAGGAAGGATGGACCCCGAAAGTTGATTGACGGCGGACTTGAGTGGGAGGAAGACAATGGACTGGTGTATTTTAAAGGGAAGCTGTACATTCCAAAGGATCGAGAAGTCCGCAGGGAGATTGTACAACAATGCCATGATGCGTTACCAGCAGGACATCCCGGCAAACATGCAACCCTGGAACTAGTTACATGACACTATTGGTGGCCTCGCATGGCATCATTCGTAGAACAATACGTCCTCAGATGTGACAAATGTCAGCGGACTAAACCAGCACAGCACCCAATTGCCCCAATACAGCCCATTGAAGTACCAGACGGACCTTGGCAGGTGGTCGGCGTGGATTTAGTCAGACCGCTCCCACGCAGTAACGGTTTTTACATGATTGCCGTGTACACAGACTTGTACAGCAAACAAACGCATGTAATTTCAACTCAGTCCACTGTTACAGCGGACAGAATAGCTGACCTTCACATCAAAGAAGTGTTAAGGCTCCATGGCAATCTCCGACAGTTTATATCCGATAGAGGACCCCAGTTTGCAGCTCGTGTCATGCAAGCGTTGTACAAACGGCTAGGCATCACTGGCGCTATGACTACCGCCTACCACCCTCAGGCCAATGGTCAAACGGAAAGAACCAATCAAGAGGTAGAAAAGATTCTACGACTCTTTGTTGACCAACAACAAGATGATTGGGCAGAATACTGTAACAGTAATGCTACACTCACCAGATAAGTTGGTTAACTTGAGGGGGATGTGGTGAGATAGAGAGTAAGAGTGTTGGTGAGCAAAGTACTGGTGGGTACTGAGTAGTCCTGGTTCAACAGAGTGGATAAGACTGAGGGGATATGCCCTCAGGAGTGCCTCTATATATACATGAAGGGGAGGACCCCAGGTACTACCCTAAGACCCCTAATACCTACATGAGTAAGCGAATTCATCTACCTTACTAAGCATGCCCTATGCCCTAGTGGTGCCACTTCAATAATCAACCAATAGCAATTGTCCCCATGACCTGACCCCATGACCCAGCTCCAAGGCTAGACTTGTTCTAGCTTGTTCCAAGACAAGGCTAGACTTTTCCAGAAGGTTCTAAGAACTATGACATCATCTAATGGAATGTTCTATACTATGACATCATAGTTCCAGCATGTTCCACAATGTTCCAGAGAGTTCTATCATGTGATACACAGATAAGGAAAGGAGCGCATCAGCGCATCAGAGACAGGAAGCGCATCAGCGCATCAATTGATAGGCACCGAGAATAAGCGCCGGAATAGGCGCCTGATAAGCGCCAGATACGCGCTGGATAAGCGCCTAAATAGACGCCGGATAAGCGCTGGATAAGCGCTTGACAAGCGCTTAAATATTCCCAATAATACCGTTGCCTGGTAAGGCAAGTCTTGTAGAAACATTGAGTATCTGTGACAAACACATCCCAGTGGCTGAATTTGCCATCAACTCTTGTGTCAGCTCATCTACGCAGCACTCTCCGTTTGAAGTCATGTACGGGTATTTACCGGACTTTACCATCCCCATCGGTCGTCAAAGTTGTATGCCAAACCTGGACGCACGCCTAGAAAAGCTCAGACAGGTTCGGGCAGAAGCCGAAGCTGCCTCGCGTCTATCTAAAGAAAAGATGGCCGAAGCTTCCGGATACACCCGTAGAACTACTCCAGTCTTCAAGGAAGGGGACCTCGTGTGGTTGTCTTCCAAGAACATCAAAGTACATCAGCAGTCTGACAAGCTAGGGCCTAGACAGCTTGGTCCCTTCACAGTTCTTCAGAAAACCGGTCAAAATACGTATCGGATCAAACTCAAATTCGGATATTGTATTCATGACAACATCAATGATTGTTGAATGGCTATCTCCGTACCGAGGAAACGAAGTAAACGGCCTCATACCGGAACCACCAGCACCGATCATAGTAGATGATCAACAAGTTTATGAAGTTGAGAAGATCCTAGACAGTCAGATCTATCGGAAGCAAATGCAGTACTTAGTCAAATGGAAAGGCTATGGAGAAGGTGACGTAACGTGGGCACCTGCAGTAAATCTGACCAATGCAAAAGAGACCATTGCAGAGTTCCACGCCAGACATACCAATGCACCCCAGAAATTGCCCAAAGCACTCTTTGACTCCATTCCTTGGAAACCGTTGGAGAACATCACAGAAGCTATTGCATCTGACCTCGAGTGGGCAGATGGTAGAGTCCCTGGTCTTAGTTCATCGAGGCGATGAATTTTAGGAGGGGGGTAATGACATGGATGGTCCAACAGAGACCAGATTTTTCCAACATTGTCACAAGTTTACAGCCTTAGGCGCCTATCGAGAGCTCTTATTCTCTGGCTAGGAGTGTTACCGGACCTAACCCTAACCCGGGTCACGTGACATCTTGCCTTATTTATCAATAGTCCAGACCCAAACCCTAGACTCCATCTGGAGCGGTTCCAGATCAACCTAGGCTATTGTTCTATTGTTCCACTTCCATTGTTAGGGATTTCCCAGGGATTCCCCCAGTTCTTATTGTCTTTCGTCTATTGTCTTTTTGTCTATTGTTAGGGATTCCCCAGGGATTCCCCCAGTTTCTATTGTTCTATTGTTCCTATTCTATTGTTCTATTGTTCTAGCTCTATTGTTCTACGTACCCTGGTCTTTGACAGCTACCCTGGTCCTTGACAGTTACCCTGGTCCCTTATTGTTCTATTGTTACTCCAGCCCCACAGTTACTCCAGTCCCTAGTGTGGGAACTTGTGCACAGACCACCCAGCCACAGGATATATAGTAGCCCTTACCCTCCCTAGCTCTGCATCTTGACCTCTCTGTCATTTGCACTGCTAGGTGAGTTACTGCATGTAACTTAGTATCATACCTTATTAACTCTGTCATTTGCACTGCTAGTATCCGGCCTCCGTGCCTGCTTGCCTGCTTATCATTGACTTTGACCTTGTTGTTGTCGTTGGAGATCCACTTCCACTTCCACTCCCCCTCTTCTCCACCCTTATTTAGGGTTTGTTAGTCTAGCAGCAGTCGCTCCACGACAGAAATGTCTGACATGAATGACATCATGTGGAACCGCTTGCAAGCTCAAGAGCATGCTAAAGCGGCGCTACAACTTGCAGCTGAACGCATGAAATGGTACTATGTGGCGATCAGGTCATGCTAGATTTGAGAGACTACCAAAAGTCTGGACATAAGCTGTCAGCCAAGTATTACGGCCCATTCAAGATGTCTGAAAAGCTTTTGCCGGTCACAGTCAGACTTGAATGGCCCAAACGTTTACCAGGGATACATTCTGTATTTCATGCAAGCAAGTTGGTACTGTACAAAAAACCTGAGTTCAAAGGCCAAAAGCTGGAGATGCCCCTGCCAGACATCATCGACAGAGAAGAAGGACACAAAGTTGAGAAGATTCTCAAGTTGAGACATACAGGTTGTGCCAAAAAGCTTCAGTATTACATACGCTGGAAAGGCTACGGACTGAACAATGACACGTGGGAACCTGTAGAAACATCATGCACGCTCAAGAAGCGATCAAGAGACTCTACAACAATCATCCCCGAGCTATTCACTCAGCTACAATCTACTGTGTATAAGTTACAAACAACACACCAAGGATCATCCACAATTCAATGACGCAACCAAGGAGGGTGCAGACTGCATCAGCCAATGGAGTGATAGCCCCATCGGAGACGTCAATAGAAGCCGCTAGAGTCACTTGGAACTGCTTAGGCACCCTCTTGACAATGGTGAAAAGTGGACTCAATGACCAAGGTGTTTGTTCAAAATTCTTTGCACGGAGTTCAAAGCAAGAAGGGGGGGTAATGTCACAGATTTTCAATGTTTCTACAAGACTTGTCTTAACAGGCAACGGTATTGATGGCACTTATTGAGGCACTTCTCATCAATACAGGCACACTCTGCCATTGATGCACAGATGCACACTCTGTCTCAGATGCACTGATGTGCTCCTTTCCTTATATGTGTATCACATGATATTACTCTCTGGAACCTTGTGGAACATGCTGGAACTATGATGTTGTAGTGTAGAACATTCCAGTAGATGATGTCGTAGTTCTTAGAACCTTCTGGACAAGTCTAGCTGTAAGGGGTGTCTTCTTGGATGCACACAAGGTAAGTATGACCAATATGTATTGGGAACCTACGTGTGTACAAGATAAAAAGATGTCCTCTAAATCTACCAGATCTCAGTCCTAAATACTGAGATCTGCTACTGTGTAGTACTACTATATGCGGTATGCTATTTTCTCACAATGGGCGCTGGCCCACTATCTAATCAGTACGAGTAAAAGGCCAGATCTACTGATCTGGCCACAGGATGCTTGCGCACATGTATCAAGCCCTAACACCCTCCCCCTAGACGAGACATTGGGTATGCAATGGAAGTTGAAGAACCAGCAGTCGATGATGTATGTAGTGTGGCCTTGCGGCCGAGTGTATGCAATGATGGGTCCCTACATGGTAGTGTCACAGATTTTCAATGTTTCTACAAGACTTGCCTTACCAGGCAACGGTATTATTGGGAATATTTAAGCGCTTGTCAAGCGCTTATCCAGCGCTTATCAGGCGCTTATCAGGCGCCTATTCCGGCGCTTATTCTCAGTGCCTATCAATTGATGCGCTGATGCGCCTCCTGTCTCTGATGCGCTGATGCGCTCCTTTCCTGATCTGTGTATCACATGATAGAACTCTTTGGAACATTGTGGAACTTGCTGGAACTATGATGTCATAGTATAGAACATTCCATTAGATGATGTCATAGTCCATAGAACCTTCTGGAAAAGTCTAGCCTTGTCTTGGAACAAGCTAGAACAAGTCTAGCCTTGGGACTGGGTCATGCGGTCAGGTCATGGGGACAATTGCTATTGGTTGATTATTGAAGTGGCACCACTAGGGCATAGGGCATGCTTAGTAAGGTAGATTACTTCGCTTAATCATGTAGGTATTAGGGGTCTTAGGGTAGTACCTGGGGTCCTCCCCTTCATGTATATATAGAGGCACCCCTGAGGGCATATCCCCTCAGTCTTATCCACTCTGTTGATAAAGGACTACTCAGTACTCCCCAGTACTTCGCTCACCACTCCTCTCACACTCTATCTCACTCTATCCCCTCAAGTCTAACAACTTATCTGGTGAGTTGTAACCTTAACTGTTACAGGTAGGGCCCAATGGTTCTGACTTCTCCGAGCCGTGGTCGGAGGGTGACAGTGACCTCGAAGGTGGCAGGGGGGACAAAGGTGAATCCCGCGGGAACACAGCCAACAGCCACTGGTTGATCTCAGCGACCTGTGGCGAGGTGATGATCTCGATGTCGAGGGACAGTAGTTCACCTGTCACCCCACGCAGCCATCAACGGACATTGTCCTCCGTGGGTTCTTCGGTCATGGCAGTTGTCTCGAACAACTGCAATGCCGTGGGCTCGATCTCCTCCTTGCCAACCGCGACGAGAGCTCGAATGAACTCGATGGACGTCGTGGTTGACAAGGACGGTGGTCCCAGGCGGGCAACTCTGATCATCCCCCTGAGACGGTCCGAGTTTCCTACTTGGCGAGTGACTGGGTCCCTTTCGATTCCAGGGATCTCGATGTTTGGATTTGCATTGAGATAATGAATCCAAGTCTCGATGACCTGGGGTGCTAGACTTGCGCCCGGGTCACTCGTGGGCACCATTGGGGGTGCGGGCCTTGTGTTCGCCTGTGGCGAGGGGGACGGTTTGCAGGTTGCCCTGCACGAGTAGTGTGTTGTGCGGGTTGCCCCGCGCGTGGTGGTAGGCACATCATGTTGGATGGCCCGGAGGGAGGTGGTTGGCTCTCGATGCTGGCGAGCCATTCCTCATGCGTGCGCGTGGACGGTCCCGGCGCGAAGGGGTTGTGTCGAGGGGGTGAGGACGTGGACGAGGCAGCGGGTTGACCTGCATGCGACATCTTTGCCTTCTTCTTCTTCTTCCCCTTCTCAGCCTGCTGCTGAGTCCTGTCTGGCAGTGGGTACCAGATAGGCCTCGGTGGGGACTCCCTCACGGCTTCCTGTTCAGCAGCCGTTCGTCGATCGCGGGGGACCTAGTTGCAGTGATGGACGTAGAGCTTCCAGAACTCGTACGCCTCAGAGTTGCACTGATCGTGCGCAACATTGCGGAGGTGCCTAACCTCGCCGACAGTCCTGGGGAACAGCCAGTGCCCAGGGTTCTGTCCATTGGACGCGTACAGCTGCAGAGCTCTGCGGCTGTTGTCGAGCTGCCTCAGCAGACTGGGCCTCACGCGTGTGAGGCGTGTGCGGTCAGGTCCCACAGCACCCCGACGTACGGTCCTCAGACCAGTGGTAAAGCCGTGCCGCTCAGACTCGGTCTGGCGGCCTAGTGGCCAGTGGGCTGGGTAGCCCGGGAACCCGTAAGGGTAGAGCTTCAGCTCGTGCTTTGTCCAGTTCACCCCCGTGATCGGATTGATCATGTTTTCGTTTGGGGGCACGTCTGGCTGGCGGTCCTCACAATCCACTGGGATACCGTATATAATGCGATATCCTCGGTTCATCACGTCGGGGCCGATGATTATCGGTACGCCCTGTGGGTCCCTCAGTGGGATGAGCCTGTCGTACACGCTCGTGTTGCTGATGTGGACGTGGGCGTTGGGGTCCCTGGCTCCCGGGGCGCGGTACCAATCGATAGTTGGGGGCTGTTGCTGTGAGGCTGGCTCCAGTTGTTGTGCAAGTGCAGCCCCTTGCGGGGTGGGTGTGATACGCTCTGCGAGCGATACTGGTGGAGGCGTTGCCTCGCAAGGTTCAGTCTCGTCAACTGTCATGCGCTCCTCTAAGGGTGCGCGCGGGGGAGTTGCCTCCGGGTGTAAAGTCCTGGACGGACCTGCCTGTCTCTCCTCCTCATCAATCTGGCGGTCGTACTCCTCCGCCTCCTTCCTTGCCTTTGCACGAGCCCTTTTTGCCCCACGCTTCGTGGTTGGCTCGTCGTTATATTCACTCCAATCCTCCTCCCAATTGTCCCGCCCTTCTCTGTAGTGGTCGCGAGCGATCTCGGAGTGGTGAATCTGCTTCTTGAGATCCTCCGTCGGGACCGTTGCAAAACGGTTCGACGCCGCTTCCCTAGATCGTGCGCGTCCACGCTGCGCAAGCTCCCTCCGAAGCTCCTCACTTTTGAACTCCTGGTACTTGAGTTCGGATTCCGAACGGCCCAGAGTGTCCTCGGTCCCGCTGAGGTGTTCCTCGCAACGTCGCAGCTCCTCTAGATAGTAGTCGAGGTTGTGCCGTAAGCGGTCTACGTTGTCGCGTAGCCGATCGTTCTCCTGACGGAGGCAATCGAGCTTGCGCGAGTTGGCTCGTGGTGCTGTGACGGTGTCCCGTCGATTTTGCCGTGTAGGCAGAGATTGTAATCGCTGTTCCGCCACAAGGGTGTTGTTGAATGAGGCGGACTGGGCATGGCTGGCCCTGTGCGTCATCCAGTCAGAGCAAATGGGGCAGCCGATAGGGTGTACGACTCCTACACCTGGGATGTGGGCCCAAGATGTGTCGTCGTCGCCAGACGGCGGTGAGGAGCTCCTCCTACGCTTCCGTGAGGAGCGGGAGGACTCTCCTCTGGACTGCTGTGAGTCCCGTGAGCCGCTTGCGCGGCGATCCTTGCGTGAGCGAGTAGAGTCGCGTGAGCAACAAGGGGATGTTGCACGGTCTGTGCGATTTTGTGGGCGGCAAGGCGAGCGGTCTTGCGACCGCCCTCGTCCTTGCCCGTCCCGAGAGCCTTGGCTTCTGCTTGTTGACATTTTGTTTGTGGTGATTTTTATAGAGCTCGTTGTTTAGGGAAAGTGTGAAGTGGTGGAAGGGCGTGAGCCTGAGTAAGTTGGTTGGGAGGTGGTGGTCGTTGGAAAGGGAGGCTGCCGCTTGCGGCGTGCAGTAAACGGCAATCAGGGGCGCCTGCGCGTATCCCAATGTGGGATTTGCGCCCTGAGTGCCCAAATTTTTTGCCAAGTGAATGAAATTGACGGAACCTTGGAGATCTGAGATGTTTCGGTGGTGTCCCGTCGATCTTATCTTATCCGGGGTAATTCTTGCACCGAATTCACCCCTTGGGTGTCGAGGTAATTGTCGAGTGCTGAGCACTCGTCTACGTTGGCGAGTGGCTCCCAAGTCTCGTCTTCTAGGTTCCATTTGACATGGAACTTCAAGGACCTGCCGGTCCATTTATGGTCGTCGATCTCTTCGACCAGCCACTCCCCTTCTTCGGGGTTCCCCATGTCGTAGAACACCCGCGTTTCCCGGTGAGGGAATAATACATCGTCGTTCCTCTTGTGGCGTCTGAGTCGACTGATGTGAAACGTGGGATGGATCCGTCGCCGGACTAGGTCCTCCGGCAGTTTCAGAGTGTAGTTAGAAGTGGCTGGGTGGGCCACTTCGATCTCGTAAGGGCCAATAAATTTTGGTAACAACTTTTTAGCCCGGCCTTTCAGCAGGTTTAGATTCTCGGTGGAGAAATAAACGTATTCCCCTTCTTTCAGGGGTTTGGGTTTCCCCTTGGAGAGACCTTCGTCTCGACTCCTGTTATTGGCATGATAGGTCTGGTGGACCCGACTATCGATTATCGTGTCGTGCGCAAGCATGAGGTTATCGAGTGCCTTTTGGGCAAACGACTGAACGCCGGGCAGCTTACTGTCCGGTATAGCCCTGCTCATGCGGGGTATGTGTCCCCCAGTAAGTTCGAACGGTGTGAACCCGGTCGAACTACTGGCGGCTGCATTCAGGGCGAACTCAGTCATGGAAAGTTGGTCTACCCAGTCGCTCTGGTCAGGTTTAATCAGGGCGCAAAGCACCTGGGTAATGGAGCGGTTAGCCCGCTCAGTAGCCCCATCCGTCTGAGGATGAAAGGCTATCGACATTAGTAGTCGAGTCCCTAACAGCCTCTGTACCTCCTTCCAGAAGGCTGAGGTAAATTTCAAATCCCTGTTGCTAACGATGGACTCGGCGACACCATGTAGTCGGACTATGTCCTTCACATAGAGCCATGCAAGTTCGCTAGCCTTAATCTTCGTAGTGACTGGAATCAAGTGCTCATTAGACGTGAGTCTGCAAAGTACTACCCAAAGAGAGTCCAGCCCTTGACACTTAGGGAACGGCCCCAAAAAGTCCATCGCTATGGACCGCCAAGGGTATGCCGGTATGGGCAACGAGTGAAGTAGCCCTGCCGGTAGCGTGTTACTGGTCTTTGTCGTTTGGCAGAGTCCGCAGCTGAGGCAGAACTTAATCATGTCCTTCCCTAGCGTAGGCCACCAGTACAGTTTCCTGATGTACTCTGCCGTCTTTCAATGGCCATAGTGCCCCAGTGTAAGGTGGGCATTGTCGATGATGATGTCGACAAGCGTTCTCCGCTCAACTTTGATCCTGGGGATACAAAGTACTTTGTTGCCGAAGCGGTTCTTGGTAAAGAGGAATCCATTGCGCTCTGTGAACGCACGGTATTCTGTTGGTGCCTTTTCGACCTTCGAGAGTGTGGGGTCGGACTTGTATCCTGAACGGATAATGTCCTCGAAATTATCGAGCAATTTCATCTTTTCGGATAGTGGTGCGATGTCCTCGCTGGGCTCTATGGCAGCTGGGTCTTTGCAATGCTCTGCAAGTTCGTCGGCCTCCGCATTTGTCAAGAACACAACCAAACTCTTATGAAGAGCGAGGAAGTGACGACGGGGAAGGAACGACGAGCGAACTCGCGTGGACGATGACGACAGGGGTAATGATGATGAAAAGGGGGAGAGACGACGACGAGGGAGCAGCTAACGATGAGCTAAAGACCAGGATATATTAGCACAGTGGTGAGACTAGTACAAGGTGAACGTCACCTAAAGACCAGGAGGTAGAATCTGAGGTCTTTAGGGAGCTACAGGGTGGGTTTATATACATCTCAGACAAGGACCCCTGGTACCGGGTCTGTACTCCTAACACTGCCGTGGGAACGTATGGTGTGCTATGGTGCGATGTTCTACAATGTTCCACAATGTTCCAGCACCTTCTATGATCATGTGACCAGTCTGTCACATGCACTTGATCACATGCAGTAGCCATGTACCATCGATAAGATAAGATAAAGAAATTAAAAGGAAAAGAAAGGGAAAAAAGTGTGCATGTTCGTGACAGCATTGCGTTCATCGAGTTCCTCGCGAGAACGATACTTAGTCGAGGGTTTCCCCACTCGTGCAGATCGGAGTTCTGCTCTCCTTTCCTTGGGTAGTTCATGACCCTCTGGGTCAAAGCGGATGTCGGCGTTGACATAGTCGTCGAACGGGTGGGTTTCCCCAGGGTTGTCGTTCGCATAATAGCGAGATAGGCAGTCAGCCACCTTATTTAGTTCACCTTTCATGTAGATTATCTTGTAATTGAGACGTTCGAGGTACTCCATCCAGCGAGTCTGCCGTGGAGAAAAGTTAGGCTGTGTCTTGAAGAATTCTAACGCCTTGTGGTCTGTGACTATGCTGATGGGATGACCCATGAGTTTGTCCTCCCATTTCAGTAGGGCTTCAAGTATGGCTATGGTTTCCATCTCGAATACGCGGTAAGCATGTTGTGCCACAGTAAATTTCTTTGACATAAATCCGGCTGGCCTGCACGAATGCCATTCAGGACCTTGCCCGTATACGGCTCCAACACCATAGATGGATGCGTCGCATATGACCCATATGGGCTCCTTGAGTCTGGGGTCTATCAGCCTGAGTATAGACACCCTGCACGCAAGCTCCTTGATGGACTGAAAGCACTTCTCGTGCAGGGCCTTCCAATGGAAGACGTGGCCGTTCCGCAAAATTTTGGCGAGGGGTCCAGTATATGAAGATATGTCAGGCATGAACTGTGCTAGGTATTGCACCAGTCCGAGGAACCTCTGGATGTCACTGTAGTCCCTGTCATGGATGGCCTGACTAGCCCTTAATTTTCGCAATTTACCTCTTGTTTTTATCTGTAAAACTCCGGGCTACAACCTAGTTTCAATTCTCTCTGCATAAACTCCTTTGCACGTCTATTAAGCGCCCGTATCACGTGGCTTAGACGCTCCACACGGTCACATTACTTGCTACTACGTCACACTGGCATGTGACTTAGCTTAAGTAAGACCACATGGCTACAACACATGGCTCAGCCCATAGCTAGGGTTTGACGTCATAGATACCGTCCACATGGGCTCCTTATTGTTCTTTCCCTATTGTTCTCTTTATGGAAGGATGTTCTCACAGGTGTGGGAATGGAATACAATAGTTGGTCTCCTTTTAGATAGATTCTCTCACGAGTAGAGTTCTTGGCAAGGTCTAGACAATAGCTATTGTTCTCCTTTAGGTAGTTCTTTTGTTCTTCGTTCACACGGCTTCTTGCAAAGCCTGCCCTCAACATGGTCTGTGCGCAGGTCCCTGAAGTCTATATATACTGCTACATGTACGCTCCTAGCCCCCATCTCGACCTCTTGGTCTTTACTGGGCTAGGTAAGCAAACCCCTCTTGTACTACATAGCTGGTAGTACAATACTAACTTGGTCTTTACTGGGCTAGATATCTGTATAAGGTCTATAGCTGGTGAGAGCATTGTGCTATACGCCTGCCACCACCTCGTCGTCGTCTTCCACTCCGTGTCCCTAGTTGTTACGTCGAGCTCCGTCTCCGTGACATTAGGTCGAGATCGTTGTGAAACCCTGGGTTCCCCCATTCCCACCGTTTAAAAAAGTTTATTCCTGTTTGACGAGTACGTCTCCGGTCTTTTCATACCGTTGAGCTACTACTTACGTCGTCCGTTTCTACCCCCTGCGTTGTTCAGTGCCTAAGGACACGCGCACCCGTTTTTCCAAGGACCTCTCTACGAACGAGCCTCAGCTCAAGAGGTGCCTCCCCCCATCTTTCCTCGACGCTCTCGCTGCCAAGCGTACGAGCGGTCAACCTCATCGCTGGTCTGACAAAGACCTCGTCAACGTCGCGAAGTACGTATCAAAGAAGCCGCCTGTCAAAGGCATCACCCTCACCGTCCCCTCTTACGAGGAAAATCGACAACTCCGCGCTTCTGCCCGAGCATACGGAGAACGTGCAGCCGAGGAACGTGCTCGCACTCTTGCTGAGCAACAAACTCACAAGCCGACTCTCGCTGAGCGACTTGCCAAACTCCCTCCGCCCACTCCCGCTCCCGCTGCACCCAAACCGGTACTGATAGACTTCAAAAAGTTATCACCGGCTGACCTCATCGGCATCTTCAGGCCGAAGCTTACTGCTGTCCATACCCGCTTGCAAGCTTTAACAGAGCTACAAGAACTTCTCAACTGCGCAGACCCCGACCATCGTCGTGCGCTACTCCACCTCGTCAATAAAGTCAATCGCTTCCTTAACCGACTTGACGAGCTCGCACCTGTCACAGCCGACCGCGAGTGGCAACTCCTAGATTGGGGTTGCAAAGCAATTGGAAAAGTCTCGTTTAAGCAGCTTCGCAAGAACTATAGCAAAGTTCTTGCGCAACTTAACGTAGTTAATAACGATAGCTACTTCGAGTGGATCTAGACAGTCCATAGTTTTTTAACAATTGCATACATTTCTTCGACATGGATCCCAACCAGCCCAACCAGCCCGCCGCCCCTGCTGCCCCAGCTGCCCCAGTCACCAACCTGAGCCAGCAAGACGTCCTAAATATATTGGGCGTCTTAACACAGAGGATGGTTGACCTTACAAATCAGGTGGCTGCACTCGCCGCCGCACAGACGCCAGCGGTTGTCGCTGCTACTCACGGCTCCAGGGAACGGAGTATCGTTGAAAAGCCGGTCTCCTTTAAGGGGAAAACCTCGTCAGAAGCCAGGCTCTTCCGACACGCGTTCATCGTCTGGGCGCAAAATCAGGGCAAAGCATTCTTTCAGCAGGATGCCCAAGGACAAGTCCGGCTGGATAACAACGGCGCGAGGATCTTTGATCCTCACAAACTCATCACCAGCGCCCTATCATTCATGCAAGACGACGCTGCCGACTGGGCTCGTCCTCATATTGAGGAGCTGGCCAACTCCAAACCAGCATTTGGAAATGACTGGGACACGTTTATCGAGGCCTTCAAGGCAAAGTTTGAGCCTATTGACGCGGTCATGGAGGCCAAGACTAAGATTACCGGCATGAAGCAGGGTAACAAGACATTCGCCGCCCACATCTCGGAGTTCGAGACCTGGGCCCCTCGCACTGGCTGGAGCCAGCAGGACCTCTTCGATCGCCTCAAGTCAAGCTTGAGCACCGAGTACTTGCAACGCGTCTCGTACTTCCAAACCCGCGCCGCCACCTACGACGCACTCAAGGACCAATGCAAAGCGGTCGATGCTCAACTTGCCGACCTTCGCAACAGCACCGGCAAGGTCATGGTGGACAGCTCATCAGGACATGGCAAGTCCCATCAACAGGCGTTCCGCGATCCCAATGCTATGGAGATCGACGCCTCCCGTTTCTCTGCCTCGTTCGACTCGCTCTTTGCGGGTCTGGGCAAACAAGAGATCTTCCAGAAATGGAAGAAGGAGATGAGCAAGCGTTGCTCGGTTTGTGGATCCGAGAACCACAAGAAAAGGGACTCGAAGCACCCTGACGACCCAGTTTGCAACCACTGTGGTGGTACCGGTCACTGGGGGGCGGTTTGCCTGAAAAGGCTTCAAGGCGTCCCTAAGGGACAAAAAGTTGCTGCAACCTCGTCGACCTCGTCGACCACTACTGCGCCAAAGCAAGAGCGTCCAACGACAAGGATGCTAAGATTGCTGCGCTCAAGGACATGCTTGACATCCAGAAGAAGCAAATGGATGAGATGGCAGCAAAAATCAATGCGGTTTTTTGAAACGGACTCGTGACACAGCCGCAGCTGCGAGTCCCCCTGATACCCTGTCCTTGTCTCCTTCGTCGTCCTCCTCGTCTTCTGCCTCGTGTACCATAGCAACTCCGTGCC
This sequence comes from Cytidiella melzeri, assembly GCA_022592445.1. Classification (NCBI taxonomy): domain Eukaryota; kingdom Fungi; phylum Basidiomycota; class Agaricomycetes; order Polyporales; family Irpicaceae; genus Cytidiella; species Cytidiella melzeri. Next base: position 13,562 of record JABYQR010000488.1, on the reverse strand, counting down.
CGTCATCTACTGTCTCTGCATGTACTATATCATCTTTAGACCGGTTATCGTCCCATTTCCGAATACATGTACTAGTAAAAGGTCTGAATAGAAGCATTCGCATTCCTGCCATGATCGATTCAGGAGCTACAGCTTTATTCATCAGTCATCAGTTCGTCAAGAAGCATAAGATTATTCAGCACCCGCTCGAAAGGATTATCTCATTGCATAACATTGACGGAACTAAGAATAAAGCTGGCGGATTAACGCACTTCGTTCGCCTTACACTCACAGTTGGAGATCACACGGAAAAAGCAGAATTTCTCGTCACGGACTTAGGTCCAGAAGACATCATTCTTGGGCTACCATGGCTCAAGCGCGTAAACCCTACCGTCAACTGGGAAAAAGGAGAAATGACAATTCCGAGCGGCTCGGAAGAATCTCCTGACGAACCTTTCCAGAAGGTTGACGGTAATCGCAAAGAACGTAGGCAGTGGGTCAAAGCCGGTATTATCCAAGACACCACTGACAAGTCTGGTGTATGGCCGGCTTCACCTACTCTACTAAGCTTGCTGCCGAAGCAAACGAAGCTAAAGCTCATCGCTCCTTCGAAGACATTGTTCCTCAGAGTACCATAGACACGCTAAAGTCTTCTCTGAGGAAGAGTCTAATCGGCTACCCCAGCATCAGCCCTGGGACCATTCGATTGATCTCAAACCAGACGCTCCTGAGACCATCAAATCAAAGTTTACCCTATGCCCCTGAATGAACAAGCCGAGCTTGACAAGTTCATCCAGGAGAACCTATCCAAAGGTTACATCACGCCTTCCAAGTCTCCGATGGCTTCTCCAGTCTTTTTATCAAGAAGAAGGACAACAAACTCCGACTTATTCAGGACTACAGAAAACTCAATGACATCACTGTAAAGAACCGCTACCCTCTACCGCTTGCCACCGCATCATCAACAAGCTCAAGGGTGCAAAGATCTTCACAAAATTCGATGTTCGTTGGGGATATCACAATGTCCGAATCAAAGAAGGAGACAAGTACAAAGCGGTGTTCAATACCAACCAAGGACTCTTCAAACCTAAAGTCATGTTCTTTGGTCTCACAAACTCACCCGCTACCTTCCAAGCTCTGATGGACAATATCTTTGCCGACCTCGTCGCCGAGGGCAAAGTGGCTGTCTATCTAGATGACATCTTGATTTGGAGTAACAACCTGATGGAGCATTGCAAGGTTGTCCATGAAGTCCTTGAGAGACTTCAGCAGCATGACCTTTATTTTGGCCGGAAAAGTGCGAGTTTGAGAAATGTGAGCTTGAGTACCTCAGGTTAATCATTCGCGCCGGCAAGTAGCTATGGATCCTGTCAAAGTCCAAGCAGTTTCTACGTGGCCTACACCCAAGAACCTCAAAGAAGTCAAAGGATTCATAGGGTTTGCCAACTACTACCGACGCTTCATTCAAGACTTCTCAAAGCACGCACGGCCTCTACATGACCTGACAAAGAAGGATGTACCATTTGTCTAGGGTCCAGCACAACAGACTGCCTTCACATTGCTAAAGAAGGCCTTTACCAATAAGTCTATCTTAGCAGTCTGGCACCCTGAACTCCCTACACGTCTAGAAGTCAATGCTTCGGGCTATGCGACCGGTGGAATCATCTCCCAGAAATCAAAGGAAGATGAATTCTACCACCCTATTGCCTACCGGTCCACGTCTATGACTGAAGCTGAGCATAACTATGAAATCTTTGATCTGGAGATGTTAGCCATCACCGAGGCTCTCAAAGACTGGCGCCACTACCTTGAGGGGCTCAAGGGACCGTTTGAGATCTGAACAGATCATGCAAACCTGCAGTACTGGAAGACTGTGCAACACCTCACTCGATGTCAAGCACGTTGGTCATTACTTTTGGCTGACTTTGACTTCGTATTGGTACACAAGCCCGGTAGTACCATGATACACACTGATCCTCTCTCTTGTCTTCACTCACACGCTGTCACAGACAAAGAAGACAACAAGGATCAGGTGGTACTGAAACCGGAACACTTCTGGATCCTCGCTACTAGTGCCCTTGCCACTGCTTCTCTGCTTGAATCAAAGATCTGAGAATGCACGGAGCAAGAAGCAGAAGTCACACAAGCTCTCGCTACCCTTCAATGTCGGCGGTTTACTCGAATGGGATGAGAGTGACGGACTCATCTATTACAAGGGAAAACTCTACATCCCTAACAACAAAGAGCTCCGTTACAAAATTGTTAAATCTTGCCACGACACTCCCGCAATCGGTCATCCGGGCAAACACGGCACCATAGACCTAGTCTCACAACACTATTTATGATGTGATCGCTGTCAACGCTATAAGTCAGCTCCGCACCCTAAAGCGGTACTACAGCCTCAGGAAACTCTGGCCGGACCCTCGGAACACATTGGTGTAGATTTCATCGCTCAGCTGCCACCCTCTAAGGGATTTGATTCAATCGCGGTCTATGTCGACCATTACTCCAATCAAACGCACATCATCCCTACCACCCCTAAGGTTAATGCTGAGGGGATTGCCAATCTACACTACAAAGAAGTATTCCAACTTCACCGCATTCCCAAGAATGTGTTCTCTGATCGAGGACCCCAGTTTGCAGCACACTTCATGCGTGCACTCTATCACCGCCTAGGCATAGAGACTGGTTTTACGACATCATCTGCAAGGAAATGGCAAAGTCGAATGCAAAAACCAGGACATTGAACAGTACCTGCGTCTATTCTGTCAGCAACGACAAGACGACTGGGTCGATCATCTACCGGCGGCTGAGTTTGCACTCAACTCGCAAGTACATGCGGGTAATTCACAAACACCGTTTGAAGTCATCTACGGATATTGTCCCGACTTCACCATACCAGTCGGCAAGCGAAGTAATATCCCGTGGCTTGATGAGCACCTTGACAACATGGCTCGAGTACGCAAAGAGACCGAGGCAGCTCTTTGTCTAAGCAAAGAGAAGATGAAGCAACTCTACAAATCTGAGAAGCAATCTCTACCCGTTTTCCAGGTGGGCGACATGGTCTGGCTGAACGCTAAGAACGTTCAGATCCACCAGGCTACCCCTAAACTTGGTCCTCGACAAATCGGCCCGTACAAGGTCATTGAACGCATTGGCAATCTTGATTACAAACTTGATCTACCCAGCTATCTCCGAATCCACCCTGTCTTCCATATCAACCGTATAAGTCCCTGGCACGACAATGGCAAAGACATACCTTCACCTCCTGATCCTATTGTCATAGAAGGAGAAGAACAGTATGTCGTTGAAAAGGTGATAGACAGCAGGCTACATGGACATTGGAAGAAATTGCAATTCCTTGTCACATGGGAAGGGTATTCAGATGGACACAATAGCTGGGAACCAGTAGAAAACCTCGAGAATAGTCAAGAAGCAATTGACGACTTCTACAAAGCAAACCCCGGAGCACCCCGGGTCATCAAAGCTTCACTCTTTGCAGATCTCTGTTCGCACTTTTGGGAATTCAATACCCAGACCGACCCCGCTTTCCTTCGCACAATCTATCCATCTACATACGATCTTAGCTGGGATGAAGGCAAACACATCGGTCTGGATATCTCAAGAACATCACACTGACGGGTAACGTTGAGACACTGAGTCACGCTTCAAACTAAGAACAACCTTAAAGACAGCACAACCAACCACGAAGTGGCAATAGAAGTGTAAAGGTGTGGAAGCGCGGAAGTGTTAAAGTGTGCGAGGTGGTCTTGGAGTCCTAGTTTTACCTGTGCTAAAAGAGCGACAAGGTTTATGATAAAGTGTATGCGAAGGGAGCTAGGCGGGCAACTACCACGCGTATCGCGGGTAAAAGGGGGAAGTCGGCGCGGTGAAAGTAAAAGAGTTATAGCGCGGCTCAAAGAGAACACGCGGGAGACGTCGTGACTTGTGGTAAGATGGCGTGCGGAGAGACACGGATGGTAAACGCAGGCGCAATATAAATCTCGAACACAAAACGCGGTCGCTGGTGAAGATGAAGAAGTCGCTGTAAAACGCGGGCGCAGTGAAAGTGAACGCAGTAAGCTCGACGCGGTGAAGGTGAAACGCAACGCAGTAACACGGTAAGATAACGCAGTGAAAAGCAAACGCAGTATAACGAAGCCGAAAGGAACCGTAAGAGAAAGATAAACTAATGGAGCGCAAGCCGCAGCGTAAGGCTATGTGAGATCGCAGTCAATTTGACTTGACAGACTGCGCGCGGGGGCGGTAGTGTAGAACAACACTCCCCGAGCGGCGATGCGTATTGCAGGCGAATGCGTGGCCAACGACGACGTTGGTAGAGCTGGTAAGATTGAACTGCACTAGTTCGCACTCGTGGTCCTTGCCTTCAATATCTGGAGACAGCCAGCAATCTGGGTGCGGCGCGCGCGGGCGATTGCAGTCGAGCGGGACAAAAGGTCCTGTATGTAGGGGAATTGGGTGGTTGCTCTGAGTGTCGCAATAGGAGCAGTTATCAAGCGAGTCCGCGATGGAGGCGACGGACGACGCTGGCGAGGGTGATTTAGGAGTTGATCTCTCAGGGGAGACCGTAGGCGCTGCTGAGGGTTCTGGCGGCGGCGTGGGCGCGGGGATGATGGGGTAACGACGTAGAACCTCGCGCGGGCGCGGGCGGTAAGGGCAGCAACCGTCGGGTAGGTGGGGAACAGTGGGACAGTAACGGCAGACTCGAGGCGGGTTGTCGTTGGTAGACGCAGTGGACATAAACGTGGAAGAAGTCGCAGTGAGACAACGCAGAAGAAGCTACAGCTATGGGTGCGAAGAGACTCCCTCGACGCGAACGCAAAGCGTAAAGTGAACTCTGGAAACTGGGGTGGGGATTGATTGATTTTTTACGCAGTACAAACAACACCTTTTTATGTACCCTAAAGACCCTCTCCTAAACCTTTCCTTCTATGTCCTAAACCCAAACGCGAGAGCAAGGAAACAGGGTGGCAGAATACTTCCGTCTGCAGAGGCAAAATGTCCAGCGAGTCAACGCCCGGCGGGACACAGCATTGGTCAACGCGGAGTAGCAGCGCGCGCCCTTGCGCTGAAGAGGCGCCAACCGTCACGAGCAGGTAATGAGGCGCCGTCCAGGAGTTGCACAGCGTGGCGTGATAGGAGTCTTCCTGAAACGGGGTTTGCGCGTCAAGTTTCTTCTACCGTTGGTCCGACCCGCATCCAAAACTCTTGGTGGCTGGCCGGCCCATGCTCTGATGCAAAAGGGGCGTGTCTGTGAGTCAGGGTTCGGTGAGATTCCTCGGCCTCGGGTGTTTCCGGCACGTTGCTGCTCCTTGTCAAGTCCTCGGATCCTCGGCAAACTCCTCGTGACCTCGGTGAACTCCTCGTGCCCGTGACGCTGGGGAAGTGAAGGGACTTGCCGCTCAGGATGACGCGGGCCGCGCAAATGGCGGGCTGCTGCTGGCTCTCCGCATCTAGCTGATTTCCGGGCATATCAACGTCGAGTCAACGACACCAGAAGGGGAGAAACTTCCTAGTATCCTTCTGACTAGACAATCGGGGCAATTCTGCTGAATCCCTGTAGACAGGTAGAAGACCTCTATCACCACAGCACAGTGATGCTTCGCAAGGACGCTTGATTTTAGGAAGGGGGTAATGTCATGGATGGCCTGACTAGCCCTTAATTTTTGCAATTTACCTCTTGTTTTTATCTGTAAAACTCCGGGCTGCAGCTCAGTTGCAACCTTCTCTGCATAAACTCCCTTTTCACGTATATTAAGCGCCCGTATCACGTGGCTTAGACACTCCACACGGTCACATTACTTGCTACTACGTCACACTGGCATGTGACTTAGCTTAAGTAAGACCACATGGCTACAAGCACATGGCTCAGCCCATAGCTAGGGTTTGACGTCATAGATAATGTCCACATGGGCTCCTTATTGTTCTTTCCCTATTGTTCTCTTCATGGAAGGATGTTCTCAAAAGTGTGGGAATGGAATACAATAGTTGGTCTCCTTTTAGATAGATTCTCTCACGAGTAGAGTTCTTGGCAAGGTCTAGACAATAGCTATTGTTCTCCTTTAGGTAGTTCTTTTGTTCTTCGTTCACACGGCTTCTTGCAAAGCCTGCCCTCAACATGGTCTGTGCGCAGGTCCCTGAATTCTATATATACTGCTACATGTACGCTCCTAGCCCCCCATCTCAACCTCTTGGTCTTTACTGGGCTAGGTAAGCCACCTCCTCTTGTACTACATAGCTGGCAGTAACAATACTAACTTGGTCTTTACTGGGCTAGACATCTGTATAAGATTTATAGCTGGTGAGAGTATTGTGCTTTGCGCCTACCACCACCACTTCATCAACATCCACTTTGTGTCCCTGTCTGCTGTGTCAAACCCTTGTCTCTGTGTCAACACTGGGTCATGGGGTCAGGTCATAGGAACAATTGCTATTGGTTGGGCACCACTTGCTGGACGAGTGTCTTTTGTGGTACCGTGCTTGGAGACCACCTGACCCATACAACCAAGAGGAGCTAGCAGCCCTTGCGAGTATGGATTCTGCAGATTTCCAAAACTGCACACAGTCGTTTGGACAAAACGAACTCCTTGTGTTCTTGATCATGAACCCCATGGCAGGAACTTTTGAATGGGCTAAGCTGGTGGAAACGAGAACCTCAGATTTAGCTGCAAATTGTTTCAACTCCTACGCGGTAACACAAGTATGGGTTGAGACAATACTTAAACAAACAGTGTTTGGTGCCCACACCAAGTGGAAACCGATCGATTACAGTCCCAAATCCCACCGGCAGTTCATGCGCGAAGTGTGGAGATCAGGACATGAGTGGACTATAAGGACGCTCATACACAAAGGGGAGGCTTCTGAGGAGCAGAAGCGTGACCCAATATTGAAGGTGAAGAAGCCGAAGGAGAAACATATTCCGGCGGATGATCACCATGCCAAGGCGGAAGCTGAGGCCAATGCTAGGTCGGAGGAGGACAGAGCAAAGTTCGTCGACTGGTTTTTTAGAAATCTAACAGACGACCTGGAGTTCAAATCTCCATACTCCAGTTGGTGGGGGCCGCAGAGGGAGCGGCAATACCTTGCTAATGGAAGGCCGGCGAATGCGCTGGATTTCGGAGAGGATGAGTTTCGCCTTCCTGTGGCAAACAGTGATTCCAATTCGAGACGCGATGGTCATCATGAGGACGGTGGCGAGGTCGACCCCTCGCTGTCGGAATCTACGCGGTGGCGGGCGAACCCCAGTCAGACAGGACGTTTGGCTTGGGGGGAACCCACGGATGCGGGTTGGGGTGTTCTCTACCCTGCATCCGGCGAAGGAACCCTTCACCTAAGTGAGTGAAAGGGCTTTTGTGTGCCATGACCTGGCATGTTGGTGAATGTTGTGTTTCTTCAACGGAGGGGGGGGTTATTTTCTCTTTCTGCGTAGTAGCGACAACGCGCTTAGACGGGGCTAAGTCATCAGGCCTAGGACATACCACATTCAACCGTCCTGAAAAAACCGTCAGAAAGTAGCAGTTGCAGTGGGCACTCGCAGCCGCAGGCCAACATGGGGCCGGGGGTCTATGTCTCCCTTTCTGTTTCTGCCAAGTATAGGTTGTGACACTTGGGCGGTGCCTGAACACCACTGCCTTGCTGTCCGGTCCACACCACTCATCCGAGGACTGTATAAAACAACCCACAATCGGGACGGGCGCTGGCAGCCGTTTCATGGTTTCGGATTATGGTCTCACATGTAACTACGTTACGCACGGACCTTTATAAACTTAGATATTAAAAAAAAAAAAAAAAAAAAAAAAAGGTTGGGCACCACTAGCGCATAGGGCATGCTTACTTGATTACTTTGCTTACTCATGTAGGCATTAGGGGTCTTAGGGTACTACCTGAGGTCCTCCCCTTCATGTGTATATAGAGGCACTCCTGAGGGTATATCCCCTCAGTCTTATCTGTCACAGATTTTCAATGTTTCTACAATACTTGCCTTACCAGGCAACGGTATTATTGAGAATATTTAAGCGCTTATCAGGCGCTTATCCAGTGCTTATCCGGCATCTATTTAGGTGCTTATCCAGCGCTTCTCTGGTACTTATCAGGCGCTTACTTGCAGTGCCTATCAATTGATGCACTGATGCGCCTCCTGTCTCTGATGCGCTGATGCGCTCCTTTCCTTATATGTGTATCACATGATAGAACTCTCTAGAACCTTGTGGAACATGCTGGAACTATGATGTCATAGTATAGAACATTCCATTAGATGATGTCATAATTCTTAGAAAAGTCTAGCCTTGGAGCTGGGTCATGGGGTCAGGTCATGTGTATTATTGCTATTGGTTGATTATTGAAGTGGCACCACTAGGGCATAGGGCATGCTTAGTAAGGTAGATTACTTTGCTTACTCATGTAGGTATTAGGGGTCTTAGGGTAGTACCTGGGGTCCTCCCCTTCATGTATATATAGAGGCACTCCTGAGGGCATATCCCCTCAGTCTTATCCACTCTGTTGATAAAGGACTACTCAGTACTCCTCAGTACTTTGCTCACCACATCTCTTACACTCTGTCTCACTCTATCCTCTCAAGTTTAACAACTTATCTGGTGAGTAGTAACCTTACTGGTACATTTGGATAAGACTGCCCCTACTCCCTCACGTCTCTGGACGTGCTGGAGGTTTCTTCTCCTTTTCTTCTAGGTCTTGTGCCTGTGCGTGGGACCCTTTACAAACCCTCTAGACATAGAGGTAGCCGGACCGTAGGCTTTAAGTGGTAGTCATGTCTAGGCTTTGCCTTGATGTGCACAACTTGAATTACCCTCTCGCCCAACGCTCCTAGAGCTGATCAGAGCAGGGGTTGGCATTATGCCAACATGATGAAAGTGTGCCTCCCCACAGGCGATATTGGAGTCTAGTGTCAGACAGCTTGTTATACGAGCTAGACAACAGGACTAGAAACCCATGAGTGCCTAGGCACGTAGATGGGTAACTTGTTCTGGCCGGACTTAGGGTCAGTGTAATACTGATCCACCAACCATTTGCCGTATGGGTGGAACCGTGACGGAGATCCTATACACCACCGGACCTGGAGAGAGAGTCCAGGCCAACGCCGGCACTACCCCACGCACACACAGGACCTCTCCTTTATGGAGATTTGTTTTGCACACCACTGATCTGACAAGCTCATTACACTTTTTCACACAGTCACCATGCCACTCTCCCGCTACGTCGCTGCTAAGACCGGCCCCAAGGCCTCCTACTCTATCCGCGTCTGCAATGAAGTCACTGGACTTCAAGAATGCTTTGCAGTCTCCAAGGAGACTCTGAACAAGTTTAAGGACACCCGCAAGCCTCGCCGTGTCAAGTACCCTGACAACAAACCTCTAAATCAAGAGGATTGACCTCGAAGAGCAAGCTTGCACCACCATTGAGCATGAGGAGAACCAAGCTCGTATGAGACAGCTCTCCAGCCTCATGTCTTAGCGAAGTCTTCTCGATAGAATTGAGAAGCAGGAAAAGGAGAAAGCTGAAAAGCTCACTCTTCTTCAGCGGATCAAAGATCGAAATAGTCGCACTCATGTTCCCACTCCCACTCCTCTTCCCTCCAATCTCCACTTCCGTAAGACAAAGCTTATGCTTCGTCAACAGGAATTCGAACCCATGATCACAGCAGCCTGTCAAAGGCTTGAGCCTGTGCTCAACAAGCTGAACGCCTCTTTCGCAAGTGGTGGCCAATCTTCGGATGCACAGCTCAACACTTGTTGTGAAAATGTTCAGTTGCTGATTGGTCGGGTGTACATGATAGAACAGTGGTTCAAGGAGAACCATACGGATAAGATGTCAAATAGAGAATGGAGAATGTTGACAAAGGACTTGAGAAGTTTGGGCAGAATTAGTTTTGTGGACATACACCGGAGATGGGTTTACATCTCAGAGTTACTAGAAGGGCTGTTTAAAATGAACGCCTTTGTATACGCGGAAATGGAATAAAATGTATGGGCTGACAAGCCTCATTTTACTCGGTGACAAGTTCCTGAAAAGGATTTAATGTGTGAAAACAACTCTGACAAGAGTTCAATATGTGAAAAGTGGTGTTTCTCTTCTTCTTATACTAGAAATAGTATTTTGCTTATCCTTTGCTAACTAAGAAATTAGAAGCAATGGTCACTCAATCCAACGCCAGATCCAGCGCTGCCCCTGCTGCTAACCTCACCCATTCAGTTCCTTTTGGCAAGATTACGCCAATTGTCTATAACCCTTCTGTCCAGAATTTTGAGCAGCACATTTTCCACAACCTCACCATAGCCCAAAGGGTGTTTACTCGCACGGTTGAAGGAGAAGCAACAACTGCTATCGTTCATAATATGATGAATCAAATGGTTCTCATCCAGAACAATCAGTTGTCATTGCTGAAGGATAACCTCCAGGAATACGTTGATAAGGTCGCTCAAGACCTATATTTGCAGTCCGCTGCCGACACGCAAGTCCAGCAGATGGACACTGACCTCGACATGGTCAAGACGGCGATCACAAATGTGGTCAACCAGATCAACCAGCTTCCCTTGTTGCAAGGACAAGGAGGATCCTCATGCCAGCCTAAGATTGGCAAACCACCGGAGTTCAACGGCACTGATGGCAAGGTCAAGTTCAACGAGTGGTTGAATAAGGTCTCTCTGTGGCTTGTCCACGAGAGTCGCAATGAACTGGCGCTCAGGCGCGGCAGCTCAATACATGGAGCCGTGGATCAAGAAGCTGACAAAAGGTCAGACAATTGGAATGTGGGAAGAGTTCGAGAACGAGCTCAAAGTACAATACGAACAACGGGACGACAAGGAAGGTGCTCAAAAGGAGCTCAATGCCTTGTTCAACAACACGGATCTGGCACACAAGAACTTCGTCAAGTACGCGGAACGCTTCCGTACGCTTGGCAGGCTTTCTGGATACGAAGACGACTTGCTTATTCATAAGCTCAAGCACATCATCGAGAAGAACATGAGGCTTGTCATGATTGGGAAAGATGAAAATCAAATCCCTACCACATGGCCTCAGCTCCTCGACCTCTTGCTCAACATTCACAAGGAGATCTATCTGGAGAAAGCGCAGGGCCAGATCTTTGCGAAGGAAAAGCATACGTCCACTTCTATGGAGGTGGACGCTGCAGACAAAAAGAAGAAGAAGAACGAGAAGCGGAACAAGGACAAAGGCAAAGAGGTGAACTCGACTGAAAAGTCGGAGAAGTTTTGCTGCATCCATAAGTTGAAAGGACATAACACGGATGAGTGCAACCTCAACGGCCTGAGAAGAAGCCCGATGAGAAGAAGAAGGATGTGAAGAAGGATGGCAAGTCTTTGGTGCCGAAGAAGATTTGGGCAGCAGATGCCGAGGACTCTGGAACAGACAGCGAGGCCAAAACCCCTAAGGCTATGTCGTCAAAAACAAAAAACGTAAATACCGCGCGCCTAGAGTTGGTGGCTCATATTGAGGAGGTTCCAACTGAAGATGATGAACCTTCGACTCCTCACCCGTCCCCTGACAAGGGTAAAGGGAAAAAGCCGACCAAAGGCAAGGATTTTTTCCAAAGCGTCATGCGACTCCCTGCAAACATGAACGCTTAGGCCCTGATACCCTCAATCTTTGTACCGTAGATACTGTCAAAAATGTAGCGCATTCAAAGAATCCATTTTTTCTACCGGTTACAATTTGGGTATATGGAAAGAAAGTGCAGGTCAAAGCTCTGGTAGATTCAGGAGCCACAACCATGTTCATCAGTAAGTCAGTGGTTGAAAGTAACAATCTGGTAACAAATCAATTGGCATCACCGTTTAACGTCATCAACATTGACGGTACTCCCAATAAAGATGGTCAAATCACTCACTCAGTATGTGCATACCTAGAAATAGGTTCGCACAGAGCAAGACAACACATGCTCGTTACTGATCTCGGTAGTAAACAAATGATTATTGGGATGACCTCCTTACACGGCCACAATCCGGAGATAGATTGGGCAAATGGCGAGTGGAGATTTACCAGATGTCCTGAACTCTGTTCCCCAAGAGCTTGTAAAAACATCACTGTAACTCAAGAAGAGATCAATGAGCTTGAGCTACCTAAGAGACGTTCGGTGTCAGACAACCTGGACAGAATAGGCAGTGTTGACCCGGACAACCCTCACATCCACTGGATCGACTTAGACAATCCAGAAGACCAAGAAATAGCAGAAGTAATCGCTGAACTTTCTGGAAAGGAAGATGAGGGCTTTGAAGATGGCTTTGACGAACAAGAATCTGTCAATTGGAAGCCATTAGTATCAAAATATCTATGGGAATTTGGTGATGTCTTTTCAAAAAAAAAAGTCAGAATGCATGCCGTTACGCAAACCGTACAATCACGTGATTGAATTTGAGGAAGGTGCCTCCCTTCCCAAAGTGGCTAAACTATACCCGCTGTCTCCAATGGAAAAGAATTCTCTATATCAATGGATCGAAGAGGAACTCCGAAAAGGTTACATCTGCAAATTAAAAAGTCTGATTGTGACACCTGTGTTTTTCGTTAAGAACAAAGATGGCTCGTTACGCCTTGCACAAGACTACCAAAAACTGAACGACATCACAGTGAAAAACCGGTACCCCATACCTTGCATCAACGATTTAATCAATTCGTTAAGCAAGGCTAAGGTCTTCTCAAAGATTGATCTTAGATGGGGATACAATAACGTTTGCATCCGAAAGGGTGACGAATGGAAGACGGTGTTCATCACATACCGCGGCGTTTTTGAAGCCAAGGTGATGTATCTTGGTTTCAGCAACGCACCTGCGACGTTCCAAGCCATGATGAATGAAATTCTGAGTGATTTGATCTTAGAAGGACATGTCATGGTGTATCTCAACGACATCCTCATCTTCACTGAAGACAAGAAGGAAAACTGTTGCATCACACAGGAAGCAAACCGGAAAAATGCTTTTTTGAAAAAGATTGCATTGAGTACCTAGGCATGATCATTTCTCACGGACACATCGAGATGGATCCAGCCAAACTCACCGGAGTTACTGAGTGGCCGCGACCTGAAAAGGTTAAGCAAGTCCAAGCCTTCTTAGGCTTTGCCAATTTCTATCGGTGTTTCATCAAGGACTTTGCTAAACATGCGAAACCGCTCACTATTTTGACAAAGAAGGACCAATCCTGGATCTGGAAAGATGCTCAAGAACAGGCCTTCCAAAGTCTGAAACAGGCTTTTACGTCAGCACCCATTTTGAGGATACCAGATGACAAAAACCCTTTCCGTCTGGAAACAGATGCTAGCGACTTTGCTACAGGAGCGGTATTATCACAACTGGACCCAGCTGACAAGCTATGGCATCCAGTAGCCTTCTACTCTAAATCACTCAATGTCCATGAACGTAACTATGAGATATACAATACAGAGTTGTTGGCTATTATCCACGCCCTGGAAGAGTATCGTCAACATCTGGAGGGACATCCATTACCGTAGAAATATGGTCGGATCACCAAAACCTGACATATTTCAGGAATGCCCAGAAGCTGACTCAGAGACAAGCGCAATGGGCGTTATACCT